>JAODAL010010263.1:0-106112 GCA_025379985.1 Phyllomedusa bahiana
ACCCCCCTCCTCCATGCTCTTTTCCCAGCCCCTCCCCAGACAGATTTTCAGATCTGTTCCAGGACATGAAGCAGTGGAATGATTTATTCATCCCGTATCCTGGGGGACTGACAAAAAACTTCGCCTCCTTGAAGGGCCTCAACAAACGGCAGGTGTCAGCATGACTGCCATGGTCCAAAAGTTACACGGGGGGAAGTACTTTTTGCCTGGATCATCAAAAATCTTTAAATGGCCTTTCTCTGTTCATACAGTGGGTTTCCAACATGTGCAGGCGGAATTTCCAGCGGGGGGAAAACATCGTATCAGAGTGGTTGGGGGGGCCCGTTCTGCCGCTGCAACTCGAGGAGAGTTTTTTCGGGTTTTTGTAAAAAATGGAAAAAGTGCATGCCAGTTTCCTTGGGCCATTTTCAGAATGTTCTGAAGATCGGGGGAAGATTTTCAGGAACCTTTCACAACCAATTGAACCTGCCCAGCGGGGCGCATGGCCATCCCTCCTCGGTGCAGGCGGACACCATGTTCCTCCCAATTGTCTGTCACCTGATTCCGTTTTTGCATTTGGCGCGGGAAAAAGCCACAAATGATTTCTTGCTGCATGACGCGGAGCGTTCCCCCCCTTTGACTTCTTTCCCCGAGGCAAGCCAGGGTAGAACTGCGTACGGGGCTGTGCCCTACACATGTGGTATATGGAGCAACTTGGGAGGCTGAGATGGTGGTGGGGTGGGGGGAGGGGGGAGGGGACATTGGCGCAGGTGCAGCAGTTCACAAGTGGAGGAGAAAAAGCGGCGTCCCCTTAAAATTTTTTTGGGTGTGTGGGCTGGAAAACATTCACCCGTGGGCCCCGTAAAGGACATGTACTGCCCTGCCCGTGTTACAGCTCCAGAGCCGCGCTGCTGTCATTTTTAAAAAAACCCGATAAGCTAAAAGGACGACCCACCTTCTGTTCTACTATTTATGAAGTGCTGGTACTGCCTTTTTTGAAAAGAATTACGGCTTGGAACTCCCCAACCACTCGGACAAGCCATTGTTCTCTGAACGGGAGAGTCCACCTTTTTGGGAAAAGGGGAAAGGGGACTCAGTCCCAAAAACGGGGCGGAGCACGGTCAGCGCTGAAAACCTTAGGATGGTTGGACGCTACTGTTGTCTCTTTGCAATCGTTTTCGCTAAACCGCGGCGCCATGAGTGCGGGGAGGGGACATCTGGAACGGGGATGATGTAAAAAAGGAAAACGTCCCTTCTCAGAGGGGGTGGAGCCTTGATGGTGAAATGGCATGCTTTGCCACTGGGTGCTGCTGCTGCTTTGTGGGGCGGCAGGAGGACCACCAATCGAGCCACGTTTCTCCCAGGCCACCGGATGGGGGCGCTGCATGTTTTACCAGGGCGTGGTCCAACGTTGTCCCCTGGCCACCCCTTCACTTTCTGCCCAAAAGAATTTTAAAATTTAAAAAACCCAAAAAGGGTCCTCCCGGGGTCTTAGCAAAAACTGCCAACCCCCCGGGGTATCGGAAAAAAATTTTAAAAACCGGGCCAAAAAAGGGTTTCCCCACGAGTGGGCCCACTGCCGCCGCTTGCCTCGCGGGGGCCCTGTGCCGCTACCTTTTTTTGGACCTGCCCAAGCGGGTTTTTTTTACCCCCCTGGGGCCCCTTTTGGCTCCTGACCTTTAAAACTGCGCATCCTGCGATAAAAAGGGCCCCACGACCCCTTGCTGGCTCGCTGCTTTCCTTTTAAAGCACAAGCTGGGCGCCCCTTTTCTTCCCCGAGATGATGAAGCCCTTTTTCCTCCCCCCCACCCCCTCCCAATGCGGTCGGGGTTTCATCTTTATCTATTTTTTGGTTTTCATCTCCAAATATTTTTCCTCATCCCCGGTCCCTTGGGTATGCCCCAGGGTGAAACCCCTCCACAACAAGACCTCCCATGCCAACTTCCCCCAAAAATTTATAAATTTGCCCCCCCTAACTGCAAGAAAACAGGCCCATATTTGGCCCCATTTTTTCCCCTGCCCCAAATAGCTTTCTACTGCCCTTTCCCCCTTAAATTTTTTCATTTCCCCCTTAAAAAGTTGGGGCTGACCCAACCAATATAGAACTTGGCTGAGGGGAAACCCGGAAAGGGACAGAGGCGGGCTGGGACCCGGTGAGGGCCCTGACCCCCCCCCGGGGCCCTGCCAAAATAAATTTTTTGTGGGCTGAGTTCCCAAACCCCCTCTTGGGGTGGGGTTTTCCAGGGTTTCAATTTGGGGGGGAGAGGATGGGCCCCAGTCAACCAACAAGAACCCTTTGGGTTTTTCTGGTTAACACCCCAAACCCGGCCCCCTAGGGTACCCGCGGGAGTTTTGGCCCCACAGAGTGACCCCTTGGGGTGCAAACGTCCCCCCTTTCTTGTGCTGCGAAACCTGGGGGCCCGGGTTCCCGGGTGTGGGAACCCTTTTCCCCTCGCGGTGCAGAAAACCCGCCCCCCCCTCTTTTGTCTGACAATTACGTTTGTTTAAAATGTAACCCGACCCCTGTTTTAAAAATTTTATAAAATTTTTTAGAATTTAAAAATACACCCTTTTTTTTGACTCCAATTGGGAACCCCAGTTAAAAAGCTTGGGGAACCCCCTTTGGGAATTTTAAATTGGGGCTCCCCAAAATGGCCCCGGGAAAAAATTTTCTTGTATGTGTTGGGTTTAAAAAACAAATGTGTGTTTTAAAATAAATGAAAAGCACAAACAGGCTTTTAAATTTAACCCCTTCGGACATGAAATTAAAGGGTACCGGAAAAAAGTATATTTTTTTTGGCGGGTTTAAAAAGATGGTTTTTTTTGTCAGCAACACCCGCAAAACAGCTTAAAATTTTTAAACCCCGGATGTAAATTGGGCCCCAACCCATTTTAGCCCCACAAAATAGTAGCTTTGTAGGGGTTTAAATTGCGTGTTTTCTATGCCAAAACAACAAGAATACAGTTTTTAAAAACCTTTTCTTGTGAAATTTGGCTTTCAGGAAAAATTTTTTATAAAAATTTGGGATTTTAAAAAAAAACGGTTTCTTTATTGGGGGCAAGGACAACCAGCAAAACAACGCTTAAATTTAACCCCCCGGATTTTAAATTTCGCCCAAAATTGAATTGAGGGGGGAGCCCAAAAAAAAGTGGTATTTTTAAATTTTAAAAACCTGTTTCTTTAAATGAATACAACAGGGGAAAAAGGGTTTTGTCCCACCCTTTGGGTATTGAATGTATTGCAGCTGGCAAATGGGGCACCTGGATTTTTAGAAAACCCAAAAGCCCCCCCAAAAAAAAAAAAAATAGAAAAAAAAATTAAGAGAACAGTCTCTGAGAAAAAGCTGAGAAAAACCCCACCAAAAAAACCTATTTAAAAATCAATTTTTTTTCAGTAATGAGGTATCAGTGCGGGCGCACCTTCCCCTTTTGAGCACAAATGAAAAGGAGTGTGGGGCTTTCCCCGGCGTCGCGCCCGGGGCTTTTTATAGTGCCGGTGGGCGTAACAGAACCCCCCGGCTTCTGATTGGCTTTATTCCCGCACATGGGCATGCAGGGGGTATGCCCCTTCTTCCTTTTCCCCGAGGGGGCTTTGCCCCATGTTTGCCCTCATGGTTTCTCCCGCGCCATTTTTTTCAATCAAAAGCAAAACTTCGTTTCACCCCAAGTACCCCAAAGTTCGACTTCGTTTTCCCAACCGGGGAAATTTTTCCTGAAATTTAAAACGAAATTTCCCCCTTCGTTTGAATTTAAAACGCCCATTCTAATTCCCCAAGGGCCCTTTTATATTTTCCCCGGGATTGCAAATGATTCGACAGCTTTCGGTAGATGTTGGAAAGGGTTTTTTTAAATATCCCGTTTTGACTTGCAGCTTTAATCTAGTACCCCCAAATGTTTTTCTAATTTTAAAAATTTTTTTTTTTTTTTTCCCAAAGAATCTGAAGGGGACCCATCCCGAAAAAAGGTGTTTTTATTTATTGACCCGCGGTTAAAATTTTAAGATTTCCTCATATTGGAACCCAGGGAACCCCCCCGAGACTAGAAGACAGGGGATTGCGCCCCAAGGAAAATCAAAGGGGCCCCAAAACATCTGACAAGGGGGCCCTTTCTGAATGATAAAGTAGATGGTTTTTTTACTTGATAAGGACACTTTTTGGAAATACATTTGTAACTATAAAATAAAAATTTAAAAAATTGTAGCCCTCTGTTTGTCCATTTAAACTAGGAATTTTTCTACCCCCGGACCGTTTTCCCTTGTATGGGGTTTTTTTCCCCCCTTCCCCCCTTTTGTGTGTGAGTGGGTTTTTCCTTTATTGTCTCCTTTGGGGGATCCTTTTTGGATGTTTTTAAAAAAACGACTGTTTAAGTAGCATGTTATAAATTTAAAAATACTTTTAAGTTTTTTCTTAAAAGATTTTTTTCCCTACCTGATGTATCAATTGGGGATTTCTAGCTTTAATTTTTCCAAATTTTGAAAGAAAACCAAAAAAGTCTTGTTTTGGGAAAGGGAAAATTTTTTAAATTTTCTTTTAAAAACTTTAATAAAAAACCCAGTCCCAAAAAAAAAAAAATTTAAAAAACCCCTTTTTGAGGTTTTTGGGAATTTTTTTTTTTAGGGGTGTGTAAAATCTTTGGGCCTAGTTTTTTCATTCCCTATTAAAAATTATATTTTAGCTAAAAAAAAACCCCGATTTTTTTTTGATTTGATTGTTTTAGGGAAAAAAAATTTTTTCCCTGGGAGTTTGGGGATTTCTGTTTTTAAAACAAATTTTGTATCCAATTTTCCCTTTTTTTTTTTTTTTTTTTTTTTATTTTGTGGTCCCAAAAAACAAAGCTAATTAGATTTAAAAAAGATTGGGGGTTTCGGGGGGTAAACAAAGGAAACAAGGGGCTGTGAGCCCAAGAAGAAGGAAAGTTTCCCGGGGTTTTTGTTTAAGTAAACAAAACTTATGCTCCCCTCCCTTTTCCCTGGGAAAAGGGGCCCCGAGGGGGAAAGGTGTGGGGTTCAAAACTGCCTGTCACCCGTGAATTTAGGGTTCTGAGATTAAAAAAACTATACCAAAGTTATTGAAAATGGGTACTTGAAAAATTTCCAAAAGGGCATGTATTCCCCCCCAGGAGATATAACCCCAAAAAATGAAAACTGTGTTTTAAAAAATTTTCTTTTTAATATATACCATAAAAATTTTGGGTAGAAAGAGCCAAGACCCCCGACAAAACTACACCCAAAAATACATACAAAACCCAAAGGGGAGGAGCCGTAGGGTTTGTAGATGAAAAACCCATACTATCCTAAAAAGATCCTATCCAAAATTTCCCTGACCTAAATCAGGATTGCCCCACCCCAAAAAAAGGGCGGTTTCCCTTTCCCGGGTCCTGACCCTAAAAAAGACTTTTTGACCCTTAACGAAAGGTGATAAAGTTTCCCACATTTTTTCGGTTTACCCTTAAAACACATCGCTTTTTAAAGGGGCGGTAAGGGAAAGTTTTCACCAAATAAGGAAAAAGAAAAAAATGCAAAAATTTTTTTTCCAAAAAAATTTTAGTGTCAAAGGTATATCAAACAGAGAAAAAAGAAATTTTACATATGTTTAGTTTTAATTGTGAATGTATAAAATCCCAACGCCCAGGTCTACCTGAAAAAACACCCCTCTGGTTCCCAAATTTAGTTTTGGACATCCTTTAGCGACCCCCTTTAAAAGGGGAAACAGGATTCACCTAGACAAAGGTGTTCCAAAAGTTATATTGTAAAGTAGGGTAACTATAATGGATGCTATCAGCACTCCACTTGGGACCTGGGATAATACCCAGTGATTATGTTGTGGAGTATGGTCACTCCCAAAGATAAATACTAGTTAGGAGAGAAATATGCTCAAGGACACATGTCAATATTCTCATTTTTCACATGGATCCAACATTGAGCCCATATTCCTCCCCCAGATTACCGGCATCAATAAGATAATAACACTCACTTGCCCTGTTTAACACATATGCTGCATACTTATGGCCATGCGTATAAAGGCAAATTAGAGTGAATACACGGCATCCATATCATAGTCCCCAGCGTACACAAGGTTACCCATAATTACAATCCCCATCCCTGCCAACCGGCTGGATTTAATGGGTCAGCAGTACCAAAACCTGGACATGGCCCCCCAGGTTAGAACCCCAGAGCCCATACTAAAGGGTACTCATCAGTCGTTAGGGTTCCTCTATCACACGGGGCGATGTCCAGAATGGCGTTATCCTAGCTGGCGTGTCTTTTCCGTGGTGCCACGGAACGGACACGCCAGCTAGGAGAGCGCCATTCTGGACATCGCCCCGTGTGATAGAGGAACCCTAATGACTGATGAGTACCCTTTAGTATGGGCTCGGGGGTTTTCTAACCTGGGGGATTATGCCCATGTTTTGGTACTGCTGACCCATTAAATCCAGCCGGATGGCAGGGATGGGGATTGTAATTATGGGTAACCTTGTGTACGCTGGGGACTATGATATGGATGCCGTGTATTCACTATAATTTGCCTTTATACGCATGGCCATAAGTATGCAGCATATGTGTTAAACAGGGCAAGTGAGTGTTATTATCTTATTGATGCCGGTAATCTGGGGGGAAGAATATGGGCTCAATGTTGGATCCATGTGAGAAATGAGGATATTGACATGTGTCCTCGAGCAAAATTTCTCTCCTATACTAGTATTTATCTTTGGGAGTGACCATACTCCACAACATAATCACTGGGTATTATCCCAGGTCCCAAGTGGAGTGCTGATAGCATCCATTATAGTTACCCTCCTTTACAATATAACTTTTGGAACACCTTGGTCTAGGTGAATACTGTTTTCCCCTATTAAGGGTCGCTGACGGATGTCCAGACTCAATAGACCAGAGAGGTGTATTTCCAGGCTAGACCTGGGCTTGGATTTCTATCACATTCACAATTAACACTAAACATATGTGAATTTCTTTTTTTCTCTGTTTGATATACACTGTTGACACTGAATATATGTAAAAAATTTTGCAGTTTTCCTTTTTTCCTTATTTGGTGAGACTTTCCCTTACCGTCCCCTGAAGCGATGTGATTAAGGGTCATCGAAACATGTCGGGACTTTATCACCATAACGAGTAAGGGTCAACAGTCTTTATAGGGTCAGGATCCGGACGGGACCGCCCTTTATCGGGGCGACAATCCTGATTTAGGTCAGGGAATTGGATAGGATCTAGTAGGATAGTATAGGTTTCATCTACTACCCGTACGGCTCCTCCCCTTTGGTGTTTTGTATGAAATTTTTGTGTAGTATTGTTTTGGTCTTGGCTCATTCCTAGCCAAATTTTTATGGTATATATTAAAAGTTAATTTTTAACACAGATTCATTTAGTTGGGTTATATCTGCTGAGATAACCCCTTTAAGAATATATTTATGTACTTATTTTGTACAGCTAGGTGTTTATTATGTATGCATTTATTTATGTTATAGATATAATTTACTAGTTGTTTTTTGACCACATTATTATTATGTAATCATATAACCTATAATTTGTCATTTTATTTTGGTTTCAGTTGCAGTACCAACATTGGTTATTACATATTACTTATACGTATTACCAGCATTATTTATAGGTTGTTCCAATATTGTCAATACTACTGCTATACAAGAAACAATTAATAACACCACACAATGATCACATAATTCCATCATCTAGTGACTAGATAATTCCGCCATACTGTTCCTTAATACAAACCATTATGCTAGGACCTATATTAACACTGTACAGTAGCATTTACCAGTGTACACAGGCTCTGCACACATACAGTTAGGTCCATATATATTTGGATACAGACACAAATTTTATTGGACAAATTAAATAATTGTAAATAAAATGTTAATTTCTAATACTTGGTTGAAAACCCTTTGTTGGCAATGACTGTCTGAAGTCTTTAATTGAGGGACATCACCAGACGCTGTGTTTCCTCCTTTTTAATGTTCTGCCAGATCTTTACAGAGGCGGTTTTCAGTTGATGTTTGTTTGTGGGCCTTTCTTTCTGAAGTTTAGTCTTTAACAAGTGAAATGCATGCTCAATTGGGTTGAGATCAACCCTTGCTTTGGCTTTATGTTTTGGGTCACTGTCCATCTGTATTATGAGATGCTGATCAACCAGTTTGGCTGCATTTGGCTGGATTTGAGCACACAGTAGGTCTCTGAATACCTCCCAATTTGCTTCTGTTCCATGTCACATCATCAATAAAAAACTAGTGACCCAGTGCCACTAGCAGTCATGCATGCCCATGTTCTGCTGTGTTTTATAGATGATGTGGTAAGCTTTGGATCATGAGCTGCACGACACCTTCGCAATAATTTTTTCTTTCCATCATTCTGGTAGTGGCTGATTTTGGTTTCATCTGTCCAAAGAATGTTCTTTCAGAACTGTTCTGTTTTTTTTTAAATGTTTTTAGCAAAGTCCAATCTAGCTTTTTATTCTTGAGGTTTATGAGTGGCTTGCACCATGCAGTGAACTCTCTGTATTTACTTTCATGCAGTCTTCTCTTTATGGTAGATTTAGATATCTGATGCGCCTATTTCCTAGAGAGTATTCAGAGACATACTGTGTGCTCAAATCCATCCAAATGTAGCCAAACTGATTGGTGATTTCATGATACAGAAAGAAAATGACCCAAAACATAAAGCCAAAGCAACTCAGGAGTTTATGAAAGCAAAGAAGTGAAATATTCTTGAAAGGCCAAGTCAGTCACCTGATCTCAACACAATTAAGCATGCATTTCACTTGTTAAAGACTAAACTTCAGACAGAAAGGACAACAAACATCAGCTGAAAACCAATACAAAAAAGACCTGGCAGAGCATTAAAAAGGAGGAAACAGCATCTGGTGATGTCCATGAGTTCAAGTCTTCAGGCAGTCATTGCTATCAAATGGTTTTCAACTGAGTTTTAGAAATTAATATTTTATTTACAATTATTTAATTTGTCCAATTGCTTTTGGTCCCTTTAAAACCAGGGTGGCGCATGTTAAGGAGCTGAAACTCCTAAACCCATCACCCAATTTTAATGTGGATCCTCTCAAATGAAATTCAAAGTCTGGACTTTATGTACATGTCCATTATATAATTATAACTTGAATATGTTTAAGTAAACAGGCACAAAAAACAAAATTTGTGTCAGTGTCCAAATACATATGGACCTAACTGTATAAGTGATCGCAGTGCAGTTACATACAGGGACTCACAGGAGATGTTTTCTCCGACTGAAGTCATTCATGTACCCTTTTTTCTCCATACGCTCCAGACCGCCATGAAGACATCTCTTGGCCACAACTGTCCTTGTAGAATTTACCAAACAAACATCTTAGACTCCTCATTCTAGTACCTCCCTAGCTGTTCCCACCTCTGTATAAACTCCCATGGGTGGAGAGGTGGAGGTAAGGGAGCTATATGGTGACAGGTGTGTCTGTGGGGTTATGGGGTGATGGGTCGAGGTTGTGTTTCATGTTGCCACTAGGTCGCATGACACAATGGTCAGGAAGGGAGTGGTTTCAAGACACAGTCTACAGACACAATCTCCCAGGAAGGGGAACAAAGGACCAACCCCTTTGTGTGAGGGTTGTGTTTCATGTTGCCACTAGGTTGCATGACACAATGGTCGGGAAGGGAGTGCGTTCAAGACACAGTCTACAGGCACAATCTCCCAGGAAGGGGAACAAAGGACCAACCCCTGTGTGCTGCAGCTGTGGCCTCTACCACCAAGAATCATATTGTGGAGACTAAACCCTTTCCTGCACCCCAAGAAGATATACTCCAGGCATGATCCTCAGAGGGTGCAGGGGATGGAGTTTACTACTGTCATAATTTCAGTACTGTTTCTTTTACTCTACAGGTTTCCCCATTGGATTTGTTAAATACATTTCTTTAATACTATTTTCAGTAAGAGATGGTGTTCTGGAGTACATATTTAAAAAAAAGTGTTTCTGTGTTTTGTCATGTGTTTCTTTTACTATTTTCTTTCCACTGTTAGTAATGGAGTCGTCTAACATGGATCTCTGTACTACTAGCACTGGGGTTTGGTGTCAGCCAATAGTGTTTCTTGTCCCCCAAGGTGGATGCTAACCCCCTGTCACTATTACCCCAGCACGCAATGCACATGGGGAACTGGGAAGAGCCAGGTAACCGTCAGAAGCGGACACTCTAATATGATTATCTTCTTCTGGGGTGGCTGCAGCCTGATATTTTTAGGCTGAGAAGGGTTGAAAATCCGTGAACTTCCCCATCCTGGTAGTATCAGACTGCAGTTGTCAGTTTTACCATAGCTTGTTATAAAAAGGGAAGACCCAACATAGTTTTTTTTATATATATTAATTAACCCCTTACCGCCGGAGCCAGTTTTGGCCTTTCCGACAGAGCCCCATTTTTGAAATCTGACATATGACACTTTATGTGAGAATAATTTTTTGACACTTTTACCTATTTCTGTGATTCAGAGACTGTTTTCTTGTGACACATTGTGAAAAATATCAAAGTATCTCTAAAAAGTTTGAAAAATTTACCATTTTCAAACATTAAAAATTTCCGCATGTAAGTCAGTTATTCCACTCAAAATAGCTTATATCTAGCATCTACCATATGACTACTGTAGGTTGGCATCATTTTTTTAAATGTCTTTTTTTTTTACGAAATTAGGTGGCTTAGAAATTTAGTAGTAATTTTAAAATTTTCAAGAAAATTAGCAATATACATTTTTTAGGGACCAGTCCAGTTCTAACGTGATTTTGATTGGCCTGTATGTTAGATACCCCCATAAATGACTTCATCTTAGAAACTACACCCCTCAAAGTATTCAAAACAGCATTTAGGAACTTTATTTATTCATTAGGTGTTTCACAGGAATTAAAGCAAAGTGGAGGGGAAATTTCAAAATTTCCCTTTTTTGCAGATTTTCAATTTGTATCCATTAGTCACAAGAACACGGTAGATGTGACCAGGTAAGTGCAACTTAATATTGATTCCCCAGATTCAGCTGTTTTCAGAGATATCCCATATTTGGCCCTTATGCGCTATTTGGCTCAACCACAAGCTCCAAAATAGGAGGAGCACCTACCGGACTCTGGGGTCTTATTTTCATTATGATTTTATATAGGCGCCATTTCAGGTTTGTGGACACCCCAAAGCGCTAAAACTTAATAAACACCCCTAAAAAGACTCCTTATTGGAAACCACAGCCTCTAAGGAAAATATCCAGAGGTATAGTGAGTAAATCGACCCCACAGGTGTTTCACAAATTTTGTTAGCATTAGGCTGGGAAAATTAAAAAAGTTAATTTTCCAACAATCTGCAATTTTAGCTGAAAATGTTGAATTTTTACAAGGAATCCTGGAAAAAAGCACCCTAAATTTTGTTTCACAATTTATTGGAAATACCCTACACGGGGGTGTAAACTGCTGTGTAAGCTGTTGTTTGAGCACATGGCAGGGTGTACAAGGGAGGGAGCGCTATTTGGCTTTTGGAACGTAGATTTTGGTTTGGCCACATCGAATTTGCAAAGCCCCCAAAGTTCTAGAACAGGTGAAACCTTCCAGAAGTCGCCCCATTTTGGATTCAACATCCCTCAGGGATCTCATCTAGGTGTGTATTGTGCATTTTGGGCGCACAGGTGTACCATAGTCATTTTTAGTATTGGGCTATGAAAATGGAGGGAAAAAACGCAGTTCCGCCATTGTTTTTTGGGCTTCATTTTTACAGCGTTCATCATGCCATATAAATGACAGGATAACTTTGTTATGGGGGTTGGTACAATTGCAATGATATAAATTTTATATAGTTTTTTATGTTTTATTACTTTTACACAATAGGAATAGGTTTATAAAAAATGGCGTTTTTAGGTTGTCCTATTCTGACAGCCATAGTTTTTTCATTATTCTATAAACGGAGCTTATTATGGGCTTGTTTTTTGCGGGATGAGTTGACGTTTTTATTTGTACCATTATGGGGTGCATATGAACAAAATACAGCATTCTTGGTAGTGTTTTTATACCCAATTTGTATATTTTTTTATGTTTTACTGCTTTTACACGATAAAAACAATTATATTCAAAAAGGAAAACATGTATTTGAACTGCCATAGTCTGAGAACCATAACTTTTTTATTGTTCTGTGTATGGATCTTGTTTTTTGCGGGATAAGTTGATGTTTTTATTGGTATCATTATTTTGGGGACAAGACTTTTTGATCAGTTTTAAATCCGTTTTTTGGAAAGCAGGGTGACAAAAATACTGCAATCCTAGTAGTGTTGTTTATTTTTATTTTTAACAGTGTCCACTGTGCAGTATCCGTGACATGTTAGCTTTACTCTGTGGGTCGATACGATTATGGCAATACCCAATTTATATAGTTTATTTTTATGTTGAAGCACTTTAAAAAAAGTTTTTTTTTTTTTGTGTAAAACAATATTTATGCATCGCTATCTTCTGAGAGCCATAACACTTTTATTTGTCCGTATACAGAGACGTGTAAGGACTTTGTTTTTGTCAGATGAACTGACGTTTTAATTGGTACAACTTTGGAATGTTTTAGAGTTTTTGATCGCTTTTTATTCCATCTTATGTGCTGCGGGATGAACAAAAATCGCAATTCTTTGATTTTTTTTTACATTTTTTTAACAGCGTTCACTGTACGGGTTAATTAATGTGACATATTTATAGGACAGGTCGTTACGCATAGAGCGAAACAAAATATGTGTACTTTATTTATTTTGATCTTTTTGGGGGCAATTGTAAAGGGTAAAAAGGCGGTGTATGTGTTTTTATTTTATTTTTTGTGTTTGTGTTTAACTTTTTTCACTTTTTGTTAACTTTTATACACTTTTTTTTACTTTTCCCCAGAGTAGAATTATGTGAACTATCATCAAATTGTTCATACAATAGGAGATCAGCACACAGCTCATTGCTGTGTACTGGTCGCCATGCCAACTGTCAGTCACCATGCCCACAATGCTTTGTGGGCATGGTGACATCACAGACGACCCGGGAAGGGACTTTCACTTCCTGGAGCCGTCTGGTAGGAGATTGTTGCTGCACTGTCGTGCAGCAGCACGCCAGGAGAAGGCAGGAGGGGCTCACTCCTCCTGCCTGCGACTTAGCTCCGACAATCTTAATTGATTGTTTTATATTTGTTTTGATTGAAATATTTTTTTTAGTGCGGTCCTTGGAGTGTTTCAATTTAACATAATGGACCTTGGACTAAAAAGAGTTTGTTAAAGAGGTGTTACCATTTCAGATATTTTTGGCATATTGATAGGAAACCCATTTTCTAAGGGCGGGCAGCCACCCTGCTGCTTAGAGGATAGGGGGCATTCCAGGCTCAACCTGATGCTGACCGCTTGTTGACTAAGGGCATGTCCACACGGCACGGGTTTTCGGACGGTTTTTCAGCCGGTTTGCGGGTTTTCCGCCCGGCGGTTTTGTGGCCGGCGGACCGGCGACAAAACATTGAACATGCACAATCTTCCGTCCGGTTTCCGGACGGAAGATGTGCATCTCAATGGGAGGGGGGAGGGCTGTTCTCCGCTCATCGCGGAGAAAAGCCGTCCCCCCCGCGGCCGTGGGGACGGCCGCAAACAGGACAAATACCGGCTGGCAAACCGGCCGGTATTTGTCCTGTGCCGTGTGAACGGCCCCTAAGTCCGGAAGTTCAGCATCTAACTGCACAGGCATGCAGAGTTCGCAGCTGCATTGTAACTGTACGGCTGTGGGTGTGGAGAGTCGACTGGTGGTATTAGTTCACTCTCCAGGGAGAAGGCAGGGGTAATTTATTACCGTCCCTGCCTTTTCAATCATTGTGTATGCAGCACTACATGAGCACTGTGTTGACAAGTTAGCAGGGAGCCTTTAGGCCAGGTCCTGTAACTACTGGAACTTGGTGACTGTACTGCTGGGTCTTATCAGACCTAGATCAGCTCTGCAGTGACTCCAGGGGCTGTATTTTCCCTGTTACTGAGAATAATATATCTGCTCCAGTTAGAAGGAAAATCAGCAAAAAAGAAAGTTTTGTATTGATGCGATGAGTACAAGAAAACATTATAGCATTTAAACCTGTATTGTACTATGGAAAAAGAAAATGTGAGAGTAAAGTAGGTACTAGTCAGGAACTAGTTAATGGAGATGCCATTGTGGTGTGGTGCAACATGTTATTGGAAAGGAGAATTTTTTTTTTCTCTCTGCCCTGAGTGCTTAGCTAACAAACAGCTATGATTGATAGAATATGCCATTAATGTCTGATAGGTGCCTGGTTCTACCACTGCATTATTATTATTATTATTTATTTTAGAGCGCCATTAATTCCAGGGCGCTGTACATTTAAGGGGAATTACATACATAACAAATATTGAACAAATACAATGGTGACAAAAATGACTAGTAACTGAAACAGAGAGGAAAGAGGACCCTGCCCGCGAGGCTTACATTCCACCATGCTGTCCTCGTAACTCCCATAGGACAGAATAGAGCGTAGCGCGCAAGCATGACCTCCTCTCCAGAGACTTTTGGGACCCGTCCTTGAGATAGGCATTGGTCCCCAAGGTGGGACCCGCACTGATCAAGCTTTCACAGCATATCCTGTCAAGGGCCTTCGATGTCTGAGATGGTTAACAACCCTTTATGTTTTGATTTTTTTGACTGAAGGTACACTTTAAATATCAATATACCATGCATTATGAATCATCAATGAATACTGAGGAGGAAAATACCTGAATTCCATTCTTAGTCTTCTTTAACACATTGTATTGTAAATGTTAAAAATGGTTAAAACAATATACAATCTAAATATGCAATAAAGGTTAAATAAATGAAATGCCAATAATGGCAATGTTAAGAAAAGGGGAAATGTATGCCTGGAAGATCTGTATGACATCAGCATAGATAAAAAGATTCCACTTCTGCATAAGTATATCTGCAAGAGTTCTGCATAGCTCAGATATTGTTCCAAAATGAAAAGAACAAAGGGCATCACATGTAACAGAAGGAAAACCATTATAGCAATGACACCTGAAAGAGAAGACAGAATAATTTATTATTACACAGGATAAATCCAGTTTTCAAGGAGGAGGCACTCTGCCTTAGAGAAATTGTGTGTAGTGCTATGCTAGTTTGAAATCACTAACAATCTCTTCACACAGTTGGAGAAAAATTGCAAGTTACTATATTCATTATCCTTCAATTCCCTTGACCACAAAAAGCAATAACCCCTTTTTCTACTGTAGGCCAATAAAGATACTGGCATGAACCCCTTTAGGCTATGACTACACTGCATCAGACAAAAAACAGCCCAAAAGCGGCCGTTTTTTCTCTGATGCAGGACCGCGGCTTTTGTCACGCTTTGTGACAAAAGCCGCGGTCGCTTCTCGTTTTCCTGACGTCCCCCATACAATAGCATTGAATGGGAAGACATCAAGACGAGAAGCGGCGGCGTATTATACAACATGTTACATAATACGCCGCTGCCGAAAGACGGGCAGAGAAAAGAAGAGCTGTGTAGACAGCAGCTCATCTTCTCTATTGCCGTCTATGGGGCCGCACTAACGATCGAATCTGCGGCGCTTTTAAAAAACGAAAAGCGCCGAAGATACAATTGTTTTCCTATGACGTGTTGACATAGCCTTTTTGTCCTTTATTAATAGTGTTAACCTTTTCACTATTTGGATTTTGACATTAACTATTTCTCTACCCTAGACTAGTAGTGTACTGACCATAAAACATTCAACAACCATAGATCACGAAGGATATTATAATCACCACATAAAGCCCCAAAGGCACTGTCTTGTCTTGTTATGGGACTATTCTGAGGCCTGAATTGTTTGGACACTGTTTGTTGGGCAGCTTTAGGGTTAAACTTTTGAGCAAGAGCAATTCAATGCTTTTTAGGGAACACAATGTATTGGACCCCACTGCTGCCCTCACCGGTAAGGAACCTTAGACATGTCTCACACAGCATCCTTCCGTGTCATCACATTGAGACCCACAGGCCAAACCCATCATTCAAATTTCAGATGAAAATGTCACGGGCGCTACCCTTCAAGCGTAAAGATTTCTGATACATGACAGCAGGAAGGTTGTGGTCTGTGCTTTGGAAGATGTGCTGCTATAGTAGGTTGGAGATGATAAATGTCATCTAGTTTCTGAGATCCTGAGATAAATTGTTGTGAAAGAAAATTTTACAATAGGACACATTTGCAGTTTTTAGATTGTATCTCTAGTTGATGGTGTATGCAAATCAGGAACTAATCATATAGATCTAAAACTTTCAAATCTTGGGCAACTTGAGTTCTGCTTTTTTCTTTAAAAAATATTTTATATTTTCAGATTTGGTGAGTAACCTTCTACAAATGATGGGAGGGCATATCAGCCCCCTACCAGTCAGTATTTGATGGCATGTACTGACTAAAGGGAATACCACTATGATACTCAAAGGTAGTTATGTTTTCGTGGCTTAATGGTATAAATTGTTACATAGTTTGTAAGGCTGAAAAAAACACGTCCATCCAGTACAGCCTATTGTGCTAAAGTGTTGATCCAGAGGAAGGAAAACCCTTATGAGGTAGAAACCAATTGTCTTCATTTTAGGGAAATAAATCATCCCCGACTCCAGTCTGGCAGTCAGAATAAATGCGTGGAACGACCCTTCTCCAGAACCCTAGTCACTATAACTTGTTATATTATTACACTCTAGAAATGCATCCAGACCCTTTTTGAACTCTGTTAGTGAATTCACCAGGACAAGTTCCTCTGGCAGAGAGTTCCACAGTCTCCCTGCTCTTACAGTAAAGAATCCATTCATTGTTATTAAAAAAATGTGCATTTTGAGCATCATGAGCCCAGAGTCTTCTTAAAATTTTGGATTCAAACACAACGTATTATTGTCTTATTCTGTTTCTGGAATTGGAAAATTATAATTGCAAAACCAGAAATGTTTAATGTTAAGGGGGTTTTCTCACTAGGCTGTTTCACTGAGCCATAACCAGTTTGACCCTCACTCCGTCTCCTCATGCTGTGTGTGATTCTATAGCAGTGATTAGCATATTGAGCTTCTCTGTAAGTACCTGTTATATTGACAAAAACAGGAGATGTTATCTGTTCATTAAACTAAAGGTACATGTGCTCTTGTTAGAGATAATTAGTCTGCTGGGACTAGGCCATCCGGCTCATAATAAAATGAGATGTAATATTTTATAGTTTAGTAAGATATAGCATAGTCAGGGTTGTGCCTTATAGGCTATCTATAGGCATATCTGTGATATTGGGGTAATTTAACACTGAACAGATAGGCATGAATATATATTGAGGATCTATATTGCCATTCAGAATTATCTACCTTGTGCCGTTGAGTTATATCTATTATTCTACTAAAGTATTTAATGGTCCTCTATACGCTAACTGATATTCGAGTTTGTATTTAATCATTGTTATTATGCCACTAATCAGATGATAGCTAGAGACGCTGAATGATGCTTGGTATAGAGCGTTGTCTAGGATACCAGTGAGGGGCTCGTGCTTGCACAGTTATCATTGGTATCTCGCCGCTGGTCTGGATGACAGGCAGTGACGCGTGGCTATTCGCGCACGCGCTGTAGAAGTTGGGAGACTGCCGGCATCCTGTTGTGAGCCCGGATGGTAAACAGTGATGCGTGGTTATACGCGCATGCGTTATAGGAATTGCGAGACGCCGTGAGCTTCGGATGCATGCTGGTAAGTGTGCTCCTCCTACTACACCTATATAAGACCAGATAAACTTTACCTAGTGTTGCCGTCATCATTTATTAGTGAACAACTAATGGAAGTATCGGTATTCTGTATTTGTGAGTTCCCCTGATGAACCCCCGAACATCTATAGGGGGGGGGGAAACGCGTCGGACAGACAAGACTGTTTCAACAAATGGATAAGGTCGTATGATGAATACTGTTGTGTTTATCTATTCAATTCCCTGCTAGAATGTAATGGATATTGAAATTGTATCTGTATAGCTGAAGATATTCAGATTGTTTATCCTTTGGCAAATTAGATAAGTGTATCCCATTCAGTAGATTATAGGTGTATCATACATTGTATAGGGATATTATTAGTGTGGTGATAGGGTTAGCCTCCAGAGGTGGGGCCATTCTTTTCCGGCCAGTGTTAGGATTTGCATAGGGAATAGATAAGGGATAGAATTAAAGAGATTTGTAGGTAATTTAGTTGTTTATTAGTGTTTTTGTGTACTTAAACATTTTTAAGAGGATATTAATAAAAGGTGTATTTTAGAGTTAGGGTTTGTTAGAAGATATACAGTGATAAGGTTTAAGCACAAACTCTTAGAGTTTATTCTTTACGTTCTGTGATTTGTTCCTTTAGGTGGCAGAGCATCTTCTCTTCAAAATCTCGCCTCGACTTATAGCACATTAGGGGTCTGTGCACCAGTCTCTGTTCAATACTATTGGGTCTGTGCTGTAAGTGCTGATAAATATTTTGCTGTACTGCACTTGGCCATATATGGAATAGTATAGGTATCCATCCTGTCCCTGTTACACTAGGAAAACAGAAACTTACCAAAGTGGATTTAGTGCTTACAGACCACTGAGAAGTTTCTTAAGTCCTGGTCCACCACCTCCTTAGGCCCAGTTCATACATTCATCATGGCCTACTGCAAAAAGACCAGCTTACAACCTCATTGTCTCTTACTTGGACCCAAAGCAGTCTGTTCCTGTGACTTACTTAACTCAGTTGGAGTCAAGCCTCCTCTTTATATCTTGCTCTCTTTACCTCCCGTGTGGTGGTACAGTGCATCTGTGTAATCAAGTTACATCTCCTAGCACATTCTAGGCTCCCGTTGGGCCTAGCTTCACCCCTGTGTTAGACTTTTGGATGTTGTTGGGGAGTGTTTATGGAGATAAAGTGTTTTCTGTGATGTTCCTATTTTTTTTTTTTATATTTTATTCCAGTGTTAGTAATGGAGGTGTCTAACAGACATCTTTGAAATAGTATCACTGGGGCTTGGTGTCACCCCAAACTGAAACTAACCCCCTTTCACCATTATACCAGTACCCAATGCACCAAAGGTACTCAGAAGAGCCGGCACACCATCAGAAGCAGACCCTATAATGTGATGGTCTGCTACTGGGGCCGCTGCAGGCTGACATTTCTAGGTTGGACCTCTGCTGGTTCTGAAAAATGGGGGGAGAGGCGACCTCAGATAATTAAAAAAAAAACACCAAAACAATTGTAGAGACACAATAGAAAGCAGAAAATGCATGACTTTTTTATGTGTATTCTGAGGCTGTGTTCACACATTGGACGACATGTATGAACGGGGCTGCGCCAGTTTTCTGGTGTACGTTGAGCCAAAAAGAATATATGAACAGGTGCACTCCACACTTTGGCGCTATAAGTGCCTTTTTAATGCGCCAAAGACACTTTTTAGGGCATCAAAGATTAGGGTTGTTCTGGGGGCAATGCAACACATTCATAGGATTAGACACATTTATGATTCTTTGATGCCAAATCTGGGAGCAGAACAGTATGTGTATATATATCATTATAGAGATTGACATATATATTTTAGGTCTCTCTACATATGAGTAGAATTTAGGGGGGAAAAAAAAATATACTCTGTGAGGGGACTAGAATTCAAAACCCCTACGTTGTAAAAGCAAAAAACTACCACTGAACCACCAGCCCAAGTTAGTTACAAACTGAGCAGGGTCTTCTCTCAAAGCTGATTGCTTTTCCCCCATTGTTTTCACTCACATGTCACTGACAGCAAGCAGATATCTTTACTTGAAGATGACATTTGTAGTTGAGTAAAGATCTCTGCCTGTTGTCAGTACAATTTGGGTGAACACCACTAAAAGTAACAGCTGCTGGCTTTCAGTTTCATTTGTGTGTAAACTAAGACATATGACAGGTGCTTGCTGGAGTTTGGAGCCTCCAGGCTGCCGACATAAGAAGCATGCAGGAGGCTACAGAGCTGTTATATCCAGACAATCTTCTGTATCCCCTGCTTCAAACAAAATGTTGATGTCACAGTTCTTCAGTGAGGGGAGACACGCCTCCTGGGAGGGGAGACACGCCTGCTGAGAGGAGAGACACGCCCCTGGATTTCAAACTCAATCTGAGAAAATTATCTGAACAGCCCGAACAGCTCAAACGATAAAACTCCTTTAAAGCTATTTAGAACTGGCCTCTATGCACCTAGATCATAAGTAGCTCATTATGCTTTTGTTACAAGCTGCGTTTTTCAATTACGACACAAATGCATGCACTAAAAATGCATGTGTCTTTATAAATAATTCACATTTGGAATATGTAGTTGAAATCCTCATCAAATTAGAGGTAATTTAAAAATGTTTTTTATTGCTGCATGTGCTTTTAATGCATTCAACAACAGCAATGTGTCAACCCAGCCTATACTGCAGAAAAAAATATGTGCAGGGAGAACGCCTAATAGAAAAATATACCCCATACATACCACCAGCAGCCTAGCCACTGGGGTATTTTTGCCCCTATAAACTGGTAGGACAGATGGAACTTTTAACTAGTTAACTAGTTGCTCCTATAAATAGCTGGAAGACTAGCATGCAGTGTGTTTTTTCTGTCCTATGCTGGGCATGGACAGGTGGTGCTAGTGCTGCTTCTATATGTAGGCAGTCAAGATTATCTGTCTATAGGATGGTCCACATGTGAGGGATAGAACTCCTCTTTAGTTCTAGTGTCTTTTCAGATAAGTACCCAAGAAATATTAATATTGTAGGACGAGTTTTCAACTTAACAGCTTGGAGGTAAACCAGCCCTCTATCGATTATAGGGTTTTCCAATGCAGTCTAAGATCAGGCTCACGGTTAAGGCCTGTGACCATCAACAAGACCTATAAATTCAAGCTGTAGTAATGGCCATTATACCTTTATTGCTGAAGAGATTCTGTCTCATTAAGACAGTCAGTGACCAACAGAGAAGACCTATACAAACCGGACTCTGTGATAGTAGCCATACTAGTCTTTTTTTATAGAGACTGGGCTCCATTAAATGGATTCATGATCAATAGAGAGCCTTACTCCAACCTAGACCTAGGCCTTACAACCTGGAAATTGACCAGCCCCTGCTATTCATTAGAGGACTTTCTGGTGAAATCTGAAGTACATGGGCACATTTAAGGTCAATGACCACGGAGAAGGCATACAGACGGATCTGGAAAATCTTGATGTGTGACAGCAGGTCGGGTGCCATGTTCACATTACACAAACAGCCCTTATTCTGAGATTATTTGGTCAAGAGTCCCTCTATCCTCAAGCCAAGTCCCAAAGGAATCTGTCGGCTTTATTCAATGGTCTAGGGGATCTTTCCATGGAGCCTTTGAGAGTGTACTCTATAAATTCCTTCTTCTGGAAGGCAGATGATCATTTCCACTGATAGTCTTCTCCAGGGCAGAACCCACATTTTTTTGTGCCAGGTCAGAAAAGATATCTGGTTTCCATTAGGCTTAAGGTCTCTTCTTTGAATGTCTTAAATTAGGTAATCGCCTGTCAAGTATCCTGCACTCAGCTCTCTTCTAAAATTAGTTAAATTGTACTCCCCTTACATCTCCAGATATTTTAAAATCCATCTTGACATGTTTAGGGACTTGATAAATGCAGGAAGTCTAGTCCTATTCTTAAGGAAGTCTATAAGCGACATCTGTGAATTCACATGCACCATTTTTGTAACTTGGCGTCAACACACCAGTTCTAAATAGTTATAGAGGAGTGTAAAATATGACAATATGAATGAAAGTGTTATGTGGCAAACATTTTTGGTGCATAGCACTCAAAATTGGCGCATAGAGTGTTATGTGCCAAACTTTATATGGCAGTTTCACAACAAACATTGGCACATTAAAATGTGTCATCAGGCGCACATTGCACTCAGTTTGGCCATACGTCTGTTCATACATCTTTAGAACCGACAATATACGGCAAAAAAATGGTGAAGGCGAATTCATAGATGTCGCCCTATAGGTTTATATCCATACAGTTGTGAGTTAAGGATATATTTAGTCTGGCATTTATCTCCTAGTAGAGGGATCCTCTAGTTCTTGTTAAAGCTAATTTTACCTGCGTATATTACCTTCACTTGCGTGTTTGCAACTTAACAAAAATTCTTCATTCACTTGAATTGAATTTGTAGTGTGGCTTAAGGAACCCACACTTAACTTTTGTGAAAACATCACAGTTTGAACCTTCGGATGTTAGCAAGGGTGACCATTGGTGGTGCGTTCAAACTCCAGCAGGCATGAGTACCATCCCTAGGGGTTTCTGCTTGCTAAGTCCCCAGTGGTTGTGCTGCTGGTGGGATGTAATGGAAATGTAGATTTGTAAACGAAAATCTGTTTTCCCTTTGTTCCAACAGTAGCACAAGTCTCCTGCCCTAGACTTCCTTATTTGCTTTATAATAACATACTGCATGCTGGTCTTCCAGCTATTTATAGGTGCAGAACCCAGTTAACTAGTTAATTGATGGACGTTTTTTAAAAGGTCCATCTGTCCTACCAGTTCATAGGGGCAGAAATACCCCTGTGGTTGAGCTGCTGTTGGGACTAAGAAAAAACTGATTTTCTTTTACATTTTCAATGCTTTTCAGTACCTGTCACGATCCGCCTGGCAATGTGCTGCAACGTGCCTTTTTCACCCTGGCAGCAGCTGTGTTATGAAGAGTCAAGTGCTTTCTGTGCCTTCCAGCAGGGTAATGGTTAAGCACTTGGCTCTAACAGGCACAGCTGCTCTTCATCACTGAGGGAACTATTTAGATTCGCTTGTTGTTTCCCTCAGGGCCTGAGATTTTGCTGTGCAGGTTACTTCCTGCATTGCTTCTCTGGCCCCCTGTGTTTGTTCCTGCCTGGACATGACCTCTGCCTGTTTTCTGCCTTTGTTTGTTTGCCATCCATTGCTGTCCCCTGCCTGCTGTTTGCCCGTTTCTTATTGGACCTTTGGTTTGCCCCTCATGTCCCCAAGGATCCACTCCACTGTTTTTTAAGTTTTCTTTCAAGGACTGTTGTGTTTTTTGTATTTGTATATTTTCAGCAATAAAGTCCTTTTCTGAAAGAAACGTCACAGTACCTCTTACTTCTTACCTTTTTCTCTTTTTACTTTTATACCTACTATACCTAGAGGAATACAAAGGAAATCACACATGTTTAATCAGATTTCAAGCAGGCTTAACATTTAAGTGGGGGTTTCACATTGCGGCAGCTGCGTCACAGTTTCATCCACACGCAGGGACCCCATTTTAATAAGATGTTGAATCATGTAACTAGTCTGGTAATTTTTATTTATGGTTACCAAATACTTACTATAAAAAAAAAGGAAATGATTAATTGTAAAACAACACATGCAGGAAATTCTTTCCCTCAATGTCAGGAAACTGAAGTCAAAATAGCATTAAGGCCACTCTCACTATATTTTGGTCAGCAATTTCAAAAAGTATTTGTAATAGCAAAACCAGGAGTTAAAAATACATAGAAAAAAACATGAGTGGTTTCACACGTGACTAATTTTGGAAAACAGCTGCTACTTTTTTTTGAGCCAAAGCCAGAAGTGGATCCAGCTGGAAGGACAAGTACAAGTTATCCCTTAATATTTCCCATTTCCTTTGTGTCCTTTTCTTGCTTTAGTGTAAAAAAAATGTAGTGGCGGTTCCCATTTAAAAAAAAAGGCATAAAACCAAGTCTGGTATCAGAAATGCAGTTTTTGATGCACTTTTCAGAATAAAGCTAGAGGGGAATCTAACAGGAGGAAGAAACATGTGTGTGTATATATATTTATAATTGCTTTTGAGTACATTCCTTGTATTGGCTCAAAAACCTGCACTAAAAGTTTCCACAAATACTGCATATTTGACTTTTGCTGTAACCTGGTGCAGATTTGTTTTTGTTTTTTTAGCTTAAACCTGTAATGGATTAAAAAATAGGTAGTGTATCAGCCCTTTCTTTAAGCTCTACCTTCCTCTATGATTTATTCCTCACTTTGACTTAAAAAAAACAGCATAAAAAATGTCACTAAAACTGTATGTGTAATTTCAACTTTAGGAAAGGCCCAAAGAGTGTTTTTTCATGTGAATCTTGCAGCAGTATTTGTAATCCAAAACCAGGATTAGGTCCAAAGCGCAGAAGAATGAAAACAAATAGATGAATACCAGCTTCAACTCGTAGATACGTAAACCATATCCAACTTTATTTCTCCATATTCTTAAAAATCCATAGAAAGGATAGACATCACATTGATAACTTTTCATATAGAAGTAGAAAATTGGCTGACGCGTTACAGATCTCACTCGATCCTTAGTTGTAGCATAAGACTTGATTATGTGAAAGGTAATTAAAAGCACTTGGGAAAAAATCACAATCTTTCGTTCCCAATGGAAATATTCCATTGAAAGAACCAATGGTCTACCTTAAAACAAATGAGACTAGGACAGATACAAATATAGCAAGAAAAACAAAAAAAAATCATACATACAATCAATAAACATAAAGAAAAAATATAAATACTAATAATAAGAATAAATATCTTGTTTAATATTAAGACCAGCATGTGTACAAGTTCCCAAAATAAAAATCCATTTGGGTTCTCTGCTCAGCAGCTTCCTATGAGTATGTCGGCCCCTCTCAGATGTAATAACTCTTTCAATTCCAATGAATGAAAAAGAGCTCACATCGCCTGCATGTTCTGTTTGGAAATGTCGGGACACCACTGAAGATTTGAAACAATCCTTTCTCAAAGAATCAGAGAGATGTCTCCTGATTCTTATCTTCAGTGGCCCCGTGGTACATCCAACATACTGAACATTACAGCTTTTGCAAATAATTAAATAAACCACAAATTTATCATTGCTGATATGAAATATTTTAATGTTAGATGAAGAAACAAAAGTTATTGTGGTTTGTGCGTATTTACTTGCCATACATAATTTGTGGCCACATTTATTAAAACCTACAGTTTTCAAGCAAGTGTTTTCAACATTATACTTAAAAAACTAGGCGAAAGAATAGAGGCCAATGTCGGTGCCTTATGGGGTACAAATCTAAGATTATATTGTAATAAATCCTGTAATTCCCTATTGATGTATAGTAAAGGGAGATTTCGCTTAATAATTTTGACTATTTCTGAAATTGCAAATGTGTATCTCTGGTATGTTTATGAATTATTATCAGAATGCCACCTCCCCTACCCCATCCCCTGCTGTGTGTGTGGAGCCAACATTTTAGTTAAATTTGAAATCTAGCTTCCTCTACACCCCTCGCCCCCCCCCACCTTACACTCACACTCTGTTGATTAGCCAACTCGACCCCTCCCATTTTATTATCCTCACCCGATTTTCTCACTAGGACTTTAGTAGAAGAGTGAAGAAATCAGGCGATACCTTTTAGAGGCTAACTGAGTATATTTGATGGTGATCTTTCGAGAGAACTAGCTCCCTTCTTCAGACATGATGTTATACAAGAAATTGAAAATTCACAAACTTTTTATACACAAAAGACCTGGACCTTCAAAGAATCTTAGAATTCTTAACAATAACAAAATGCAATATAAGCAGAAAGTCATTTACAGCAGGTCAAGCAGTCAACTATCTGGAAACTTGTGAGGCGTGACAGAGGGGGTCAGTATTCCTGCGTCTTATCTAGCAGCCATCAGGCCGTGATTTGTGACCATCACAGTTCACACATAGTTTGACATAAAGCTGGCATGAATATTTAGCCCATTTTGCAGAGTCTGAAATTTTTGCATTAATTTAAATTCCCATTCCTTTCTCTCCCTCTGCGTCTTAAAGTGTCCCATTAAAACCATAATTTTCAGATCTTCAATACAATGGTCATCTCTGGAGAAGTGTTTTGCCACTGGAAGATCAGTTCTGCTGTTATTAATAGTGAATCTATGTGAGTTCATGCGCTGGCTGAGTCTCTGCCCTGTTTCCCCACATAAAGGCCTGTAATGGGACATTGCATACACATAATCAGATACACCACATTGCTAGACCTGCAGGAAAATGTCCCCCTAGTTCTGTGCACCTGCTGTGACTGTGGGACAGGTACACTGTCAGTGGTGTGGATGTGCCTCCAGGTCTTGCACCTGTTCTGCAGGCAGGGTGAGGTGCCATTTTCAGTTGGGGCCTTCAGGGCGCTCCGGACAATAATACGCCGCAGGTTTGGTGGTTGCCGAAAGGAAAGGAGAGGGGGGACTGGGAATATGTCTTTGAGTCTATTGTCCTTATGGAGCACAGGTTGAAGTTCCTTGGCAAACTTTCGTAGGATCTCCAGCTGTGGGTTGTAGGTTACAACTAGGGGCACTCGTTCTTCCGTCTGGGTCTCTTTGTATGTGAGCAGACTGTCTCTGTTGATGGCGGCCGCTTTGCTGATTTGATTGTCCGTCACTTTTGGCCTGTATCCCAATTAGAGAAATTTTGTCCTCAGATCCAGGAGGTGTTTGTCCAGGTCTGTCTTGTTGGAGCAAATACGATTGTACCGTATAGCCTGGCTGTATATAATGGATTGCTTTGTGTGTTTGGGGTGGAAGCTGTCATTCCTGAGGTAGGCCGTTCTGTCTGTGGGTTTGTGGTACACTGATGTGAGTAGCCGGTGGTCTTTGATGTGTATTGTAGTATCCAGAAAGTGGATTTTGCTCTCTGAATAGGTAAGCTTGAGGTTGATGGTGGGGTGGAAGTTATTGAAGTCATTATGGAAATGAAGTAGGGCCTCCATACATGCTAAAAATTTCCTATAACAACAGGAGAAAAACACAGGAGGAGATACAGGCCCTAAAGACATCACTGGAGAATGACACAGAGGAGATGAAGGCCAAACTCCACACATACTACCGGAAACTGCAGGACATGCTTATCAACAACAAGAAGAAAAAGCTCCAGAGACTGAGACAAAAAAGCCCTACTACTACAACCACAAGCACCAGTCCAGCTCAGCAGACCTGTGTGGTGAACCTTTCCTCCTATGAGCCAAACAAACACGAAATGTCAGCTCTCTCCAAAGGTCTCTCCTTCTGCCCCTCAGCACTCACTGACCATGTCAAACTCTGCAACGACATGGAGGAGTTCTTCAGAAAAATGAGACTGAGGGAATACTTCTATGACAAAGACCTTCCATACAGCAGCGACTCTGAGAGAACAGCCCATAAGGAACCCACCAAAAAATCAACCTGGACCCCACGGCCTGGAACTAATGCAGCACTAGACAAATACATTGACTGTTTCAGAAGCAAAGTACAATCTGAGATCTTGGGGAAAGTAAAGAAACAGGTCCACAACCTAACCCTGCAGGAACAGAAGGCTATCACCTCACTGAAAGAAAATCAGGACATAATAATAAAACCAGCTGACAAAGGGGGCGCAATAGTCATGATGAACACCTCTGACTACATCCAGGAAGCAAACAGGCAGCTGTCCAACCCAGCCCATTACTCCAAACTTAACAGTGATCCCACAGAGGACTTTATAAAACAGCTAAAGAATATGATCAAGAAGTTTCCAACTCAGGTCCAGAGGCAGGTAGAGGGGCTCATCCCAGCAGATCCCAGGCCGGGCTGCTTCTACATGCTCCCCAAGATCCACAAAGAAGGCAACCCTGGGAGGCCTATCATTTCTGGTATTGGGACTCTGACAGAGAATATCTCAGGTTGGGTGGAAAATCTCCTAAAACCCCTGGTCAGAGATACTCCTAGTTACATCCAGGACACCACGGATCTTCTTAACAAACTCAATGCCCTCGGTCCACTTCCTGAGGGCACCATTTTGGCAACCATGGATGTAGAATCCTTGTATACAAACATACCCCACAAGGATGGAGTTGCAGCATGTCGGACACACCTGGAGAAACTAAACCTCCAACAAAACCAATAACACAGCTCATACAGTTCATACTCAGCCACAACTATTTTAAATTTGGAGAGGACCTATATCTACAGCGAATGGGAACTTCAATGGGGTCCAGATGTGCACCCCAGTATGCAAACCTCTTTATGGCTGAACTGGAAGGAGTGTATCTATCCACATGCACCACCAAACCCATGATGTACCTCCGTTACATCGATGATATCATTGTCATCTGGACTGCGGCGAGGAGGCCCAAATTCAATTCCATAATGACTTCAATAACTTCCACCCCACCATCAACCTCAAGCTTACCTATTCAGAGAGCAAAATCCACTTTCTGGATACTACAATACACATCAAAGACCACCGGCTACTCACATCAGTGTACCACAAACCCACAGACAGAACGGCCTACCTCAGGAATGAAAAGCTTCCCACCCCAAACACACAAAGCAATCCATTATATACAGCCAGGCTATACGGTACAATCGTATTTGCTCCAACAAGACAGACCTGGACAAACACCTCCTGGATCTGAGGACAAAATTTCTCCAATTGGGATACAGGCCAAAAGTGACGGACAATCAAATCAGCAAAGCGGCCGCCATCAACAGAGACAGTCTACTCACATACAAAGAGACCCAGAAGGAAGAACGAGTGCCCCTATTTGTAACCTACAACCCACAGCTGGAGATCCTACGAAAGTTTGCCAAGGAACTTCAACCTGTGCTACATAAGGACAATAGACTCAAAGACATATTCCCAGTCCCCCCTCTCCTTTCCTTTCAGCAACCACCAAACCTGCGGCGTATTATTGTCCGGAGCGCCCTGAAGGCCCCAACTGAAAATGGCACCTCACCCTGCCTGCAGAACAGGTGCAAGACCTGCAGGCACATCCACACCACTGACAGTGTACCTGTCCCACAGTCACAGCAGGTGCACAGAACTAGGGGGACATTTTCCTGCAGGTCTAGCAATGTGGTGTATCTGATTATGTGTATGCAATGTCCCATCACAGGCCTTTATGTGGGGGAAACAGGGCAGAGACTCAGCCAGCGCATGAACTCACATAGATTCACTATTAATAACAGCAGAACTGATCTTCCAGTGGCACAACACTTCTCCAGAGATGACCATTGTATTGAAGATCTGAAAATTATGGTTATTAATGGGGCACTTTAAGACGCAGCGGGAGAGAAAGGAGTGGGAATTTAAATTAATGCAAAAATTTCAGACTCTGCAAAATGGGCTAAATATTCATGCCAGCTTTATGTCAAACTATGTGTGAACTGTGATGGTCACAAATCACGGCCTGATGGCTGCTAGATAAGACGCAGGAATACTGACCCCCTCTGTCACGCCTCACAAGTTTCCAGATAGTTGACTGCTTGACCTGCTGTAAATGACTTTCTGCTTATATTGCATTTTGTTATTGTTAAGAATTCTAAGATTCTTTGAAGGTCCAGGTCTTTTGTATATAAAAAGTCTGTGAATTTTCAATTTCTTGTATAACATCATGTCTGAAGAAGGGAGCTAGTTCTCTCGAAAGCTCACCATCAAATATACTCAGTTAGCCTCTAAAAGGTATCGCCTGATTTCTTCACTCTTCTACTACTTTCTATGGCTAACACGGTACAACATTATACTACTAGCACTAGGACTTTAGTCAGTGTATATGCATCCTCGGTCGTCACCAGTGACATGGTCGCCTGAACCAGATTTGAAAAAGGATTGCAAAAGGTAACAATTATACATAAGTTCCTTACACTAACAGCTCTGCTGGGCAATGAGCTTTACATCTCTCCATGCATTCTAGCCTCTCACCTGTCTACTGCCACCAGCCTCTTCCCCACCATCAATGCCTTCCGCACCAAACAGACTCAACCAAGCTACAGTCTATCCTACCCGGGACCATCTCTCCTCACCCAGGGCCTCCTCCGCACATTCCCATGATTGTGTCTCCCTTTCCTAAAAGATTCACCACTACAAACTTTAATCCCTTCAACCTAAAGCACATTCTCTTGACCCTTGCTCCCCTATCTCTCTTCCTGGAGATCTCTGGAACCCACGGTTTGTATGCCGCAAGCTCCCCTACATACACAACCTATTAATCTCACGTAATTTATGCTTCCTTGGGCTGACGGAAACCTGGCTGACATTCTCTGACACAGCCTCCCCTGCCTGCACTATCCTTTGGCGGCCTCCAATTTACCCATTTTTGACACCCCCCATTCTGCCGACAACAAACTCCTTTCACTCTGCTCTTCCTTCGGCCCCTCACAGTGGACTACTCACAAAGATGGACACACTAGACCTCATATTCACCTGCCTCTGCCCCTTAGCAAACATCTTAAACTCCCTCCACCCCATATCTGACCACAATCTGCTCACCTTCTCTACCATCTCCACTCCACCTGCCTATCCTGTCTCACATCTGGTGCACCCCTGCAGGAACCTACAAAACCTTAACCTTCACCCTCTCATTGACTCTCTTGCACCCCTTTCTACATATCTTCACTTGATGACCCAGATACTGCATCCGCTTTCTACAATAACACAATCAGCACTACTATTGATGCAGTCGCTCCTCTCACACACAACAGAACCCGCAAAATCAAAGACAACCCTGGCACACACACTCCACTAAACAGCTGAGGCGAGCTTCCAGAAATGTTGAATGCTGCTGGAAGAAAACTCACCCCACCGATGATTTTGCCTCATACAAACAGTCACTCCACACATTTTAGTCTGCACTCACCTCGGCCAAATAGGATTACTTCACCACTATCATATCCTCTCTGTCACAACCCTAGACAACTATTCAACACCTTCAACTCTCTCCTCCACCCACCAGCACTCAGTCCCCCATCTCTGCTCTCTGCAGATGACTTTGTCACTCACTTCCTAAACAAGATCAACCACATTAGAGAAAGCTTCACCCCACAATCCCCACCACCAGCCTCTATAACTGAACAGCCCCCATCGCCCATCCCTATATATGCATAATGCTCTTCTTCCTTAACCTGTTTCTCCATAATTACTCATGACAAACTTTCCTCTCTGCTGTTCAAATCCAACCTCACTACCTGTAATCTTGACCCACTGCCATCCTACCTCATCCCAGAACTTAGTGCTGTTATTCTCCCAGCCCTCACCCACCTATTCAGACAATCATTAACTCATTGCATCTAGCCTTCCTCCTGTAAACATTCTACCATCACACCCATCGTAAACAAACTATCTCTCGACCCCTCCTCTCTGTCCAACTATCGCCCCATCTCACTGCTTCCCTTTGCCTCTAAATTCCTTGAGCAGCACATCTATCTTCAACTGTCCTCTCACCTCTCCCCCAACTCTCTTCTTAACCCGTTGCAATCTAGTTTCCGATCCCACCACTCTACCAAAACTGCCCTAATCAAGATCCCAATAACCTAGTAACTGCTAAAGCCTCACGCCATTACTCTGTCCTCCTCTTCCTAGACTTGTCCTCTGCCTTTGACATTGTCGACTACTCACTCCTTCTACAATTCCTCTCATCCCTCGGCATCATCGACTTGGTCCTTTCCAGGATCTCCTCATACCTCACTGATCGGACATTCATTCTCACTCCCGCACCACTTTCTCCTCTCGCTCGCTCTCTTTTGGTGTCACCCAGGGCTCAGTTCTGGGTCCTCTACCCTGCTCTATCTACACTCTTGGCCGAAGTGAGCTCATAGCTTCACGTGGCTTTCAGTACCACCTATATACTGATGACACCCAACTCTACATCTCTGGCCCAGATGTAACCTCTCTGCTCTCCCGGATCCCAGACTGTCTATTGTTCATATCCTTCTTCTTCTTCTTCTCCTCCTGCCTTCTAAAACTACACGTGGAGACAACTGAATTTATCATCTTCCCTCCATCCCACTCTATCCCAGATCTCTCTATCACTGTCAACGGCTCTACACTTTCACCCATCCCGCAAGTCCACTGCCTTGGGATAACCCTTGACTCCTCTCTGTCTTTCAAACCACACATCCAAACCCTCACCTCTGCCTGCTGCCTTCACCTGAAAAATATCTCCCGCTTATTCCTTGAACCCTGTTAGCTACAAACAATGTGGTCCTTGGCTTTGTAATCTCTCAGCCTAGACCACTGCAACATCCTTCTTGTGGACCTCCGTCTAGCATTCTTGCTTCCCTTCAATCTATCTTCAACTCTGCTGCCCGTCTTATCCACCTCTCTCCCTGCTACTCCTCTGCCTCTCCTTTCTGCCAATCTCAACACTGGCTACTCATTGCCCAGCGAATCCATTTCAAGTTACTAACCATGAGCTATAAGGCTCTCATTAACTCCTCCCACTCAAACAATCTCTGGCCTTAGAACCCCTTAAGGACCCAGACTGTTTTGACCTTCCTTGACACAGCCCTATTTTTAGAAATCTGACATGTGTCAATTTGATGTGAGAATAACTTAGTTTGACAACGCCTATTCACCTATCCATCGTGATTTCAGAGATTGTTGTTTTCTGCGTGGACACATTGTGTACTTTAAGTTAGTAAGAAATTTTTATCCATACTAATCACTTGTTTGTTTTGTGAAAAAATGTATCTATAAATATTGATGATGAAAATTTGGAAAAAATGAGCGATTTGAAGTTTGCAAAATTTCTGCGTGCAGACAGATAATTATATGCCACAAAATAGTTTATATAACTAGATCTACCATATAAAACCACTATTAGGTTGGCATCATTCTTTAAATGTATTTTTTGTTTTTTCACGACATTAGAGGGCTTAGAAATTTATGTAGTAATTTCTCACTTTTTCAGAAAATTTGCAATATACATTTTTTAGGGACACTCCAGTTCTGATGTGGTTGAGGGCGGCCTGCCATGTTAGATTGCCACCATAAGTTGAGCCATCTGAGAGACTACGCTCGACCCCTTAACGTATTTACAACACTATTTAGGAAGTTGATAACCCTTCAGAGATTTCACAGAAATTAAAGCCAAGAAGTTGGAGGATGAAAATTTCTCAAAATTCACTTTTTTTGCAGATTTTCATTATTATCCATTATTCACTGGAATTACTCGGTAATGAGTGACTAGGTAAACTGCAAGTACATATCAATTCCCCCAGGTCTGCACGTTTTTTAGAATATCCCATATGTGGCCCTAGTGCATTATTTGCCTCACCATAAGCCCAGAATAGGAGGAGCACTATTTAATATGGGGTCTCATTTGTCACTACTCGATTTTATTTAAGAGCGCATTTGAGGTTTGGGACACCCATAATGTGCTAAAAACTTAATAAACACCCCTAAATAGACCGCATGTGGAAACAAACATCGCTGTAATGAATTTATCCAGGGGTGCCAGTGTGAGTTTATAGACCCCACAGGTGATTCAGTACAACATTATTTTTAGCATAAGGCTGTGAAGAAGTTAAAAAAAATTTTTTTTCTCAATAATGCTGAAATTTTAGCTTAAAAATGTTTATATATTACAAGGAATCTGGAAAAAAAGAACCTAAAGAACTTTGGTTAAGCAATTTCTTCCAAGTTAGCAATACCATACATGGTGGTTGTGTGAAACTGCTGTTTGGGCCGCATGGCAGGGCGTATAAGGGACATGGGTTAAGCGTATGTTGGCTTTTGGAACGCCCCCCTCCTACCGAGATTTTGGTTGGGGCCATGTCGCATTTGCAAGCCCCCAAAGTAGCAGAACAGGCGAAACTTCCAGAAGTCGCCCGCCATTTTGGATTCAACATCCCATCAGGGATGATATATAGGGTGTGTACTAGTGCATTTTTGGAATGCACCAGGATGTTCCATGAGTTTTGTTTTTAGCATTGGGCATGAAGAAATGGGGAGGGTGAAAACGACAGTCGGGCATTGTTTTTTGGAGTTTCATTTTACAGCATTCGCCGTGCAGTGTAAATGATAGTGAATAAACTTTACTATGGGGGTCGGTACAATCACAATGATATAGAATTTTTATAGATTGAGTTTTTCTGTTTTAGTACTTTTACACGAGTAGAAATAAGTCTATAAAAAATTGCGCGTAGTTTTTATGTTGTTCCTATTCTGACAGCCATAACTTTTTTATTTTGCTGTGTGCTGAGCTGTGTATGGCTTGTTTTTTGCAGGATGAGTTGACAGTTTTTATTGGTACACTCATTATGGGTGCATATGATGCTATGTTCACTTTTTATTTGTTATAGCGGTCACTGAGACGGTATATATGACTGGTAGCATTTACTCAGCAGGTCAATACGATTACACTGATACCCAATTTGTATTATTTTTTTTCTGTTTTACTGCTTTTCATACAATAAAAACACTTTTATTCAACCAGGGAAATATACGTTTTTGCATCGCCATAGTGCTGAATGAAGATGAAACCATACTAACTTTCATTTTTTCGCTGTGCTTGGAGCTGTGTGTGACTATGTTTTTTGTGAGATTGATGTTGACGTTTTTATTAGTATCATTTTTGGGGGGGACAAGGCTTTATGTTCGCTTAGATAAATCCATTTTTTGGAGGCCAGGTTGAAGAAAATACTGCCAAAATCCTAGTAGTGTTTTTTATTTTTATTTTTACAGGCTCACCATGCAGTATCGTGATAAGTTTGCTCTTTTACTTTATGGTTTGCTCACGATTATGGCGATACCCTATTTATATAGTTGAGTTTTATGTTTGAAGCACTTTAGAAAAAAAAAAGGAAAAAGTTGTTTTTGTAAGTGTCGTAAACAATATTTAGTCATCGCTATCTTCTGAGAGCTTACATTTTTTACTTATTTCCGGATACAGTGCTGATATAGGACTTTTTTTTGCGGGATGAGAAACTGACGTTTTAATTGGTACAACTTTGGCGTTTATAGGAGTTTTTGGATCGCTTTTTTATTCCATTTTATGAGTTCTGCGGGGATGAACAATTAGTTCCTTAATTTTCTGTGATTGGGTTTTTTTTTTGTTTTTTTACGCGTTCACCGTACAGGATTTAATTAAACATGTCAGATTTATAGGGCAGGTCGTTACGCACGCGGCGATATCAAAGATATGGGTACTTAATTTATTGTTTTTGAATCTTTTTTGCGGGCGTTTGCCGTTTTGTTTTTTTTATAAAAGAAAAACAAAAAAAAGGGGGGGTGGGAAAAGGGCGGTGTTAAACGTATTTTTATTTATTTTTTCGTGTTTGTGTTTTTTACTTGTTTTTCACTTTTATATTTTAATATTTTTTTTGATTATTGTTTTCACATTTTTATAGTTTTACTGTGCGTTCCCCATAGGGGAATTTGAGATTGAGAGATCTTAAGAGATCGTCTAATTGCAATAGGAATCATGCATAGCTTGTGTGCTATGAACTGGTTCCAATGGTAACTGTCAGTCACGATGCCGGGAAAGGACACAGAGCACGGCCGGGATCGTGACGTCACAGTCAACCCGGGAAAGGCATTCTCTGCCTTCTGTGCTGTTGTAGGTAAGGCAGGAGCTGCAAGCGATCTCTCTGTGCCGCCGACAGAAGACGGCAGGAGGAGGATGCTCTCACTCCTGCATCTCTCTAATTATACCCAGGTTCGGCTCGACACTCCCATACGATCCGTCAGCTCGACATGTAATTACCAAGAGGTTAACCGGCCCCCCCGGAGCGATCGGGGTCGGGGCCGACGCTGCGGGATTGTCAGCTGTAATATACAGCTTGGACACCCGCGCCGATCGCGCCAAACTCTGCTTTAGAGTTCGCGCGATCCTCAGGAAGTAATATCCATACGTCCAGATGCAAGTGAACCCCCAACGACTTGGTGACGTTTGGAATCGTCTAAGGTCGTTAAGGGGTTAATATACCAGATTACCTCCCTCACACAATCTCGGCCTCAATCACAGGACCTTCTCCTCTGCTTATCTTATCAGTCCTCACATACAACCGTTCGCCAAGACTGCTCATGCTGTCCCCCATACTCTGGAGCTCACTGCCCCAACACATCAGACTCTCCACCACTTTTACTAGCTTCAAAAACAACCTGAAAACCCATCTCTTCGGAATTATTATTATTATTATTATTATTATTATTTATTTTAAAGCGCCATTGATTCCAGGGCCGCATGTACATGCGAGAGGGGGTACTACATTAGACTAAGAAGTCGATACGATTACTCTCGCGCGAGTAATGGGATAATGACAATTGCACTACTAGGAGGGTGGAAAGGACCTACCCAGCGAGGGGCTTACAATCTACAAGGAGGGGGAGAAAGAGACTGGAGGTGAGGGGATTAGCCTACAACCCACAATATTCCCACTGCCACCCAACCCCTACAAACATGTCTGCCCATCACCTTTTGTCTTTTTCTCTCCTTTCTTGTAGATTGTAAGCCCTCGCGAGCAGGGTCCTCCCCCCCTCTGTACCAGTTGTTAGTCATTTGCTGACACCATTGTACTTGTTTTGCGTATGTTATGTATGTAACCGCTTTTGAATGTACAGCGCTCTTGAATAAATGGCTTGTAAAAACAATCAACAAACAAATGCATACAACTCACAAAGCGACATGTATGAATAGGGCTGTGGCAGTTTTCGGCCTGTCCTATGCCAAAATCTGGTGCATACTGCAACAAACCCGACACTTTTGTATGCCCTAATTCTAAGTCTAAGTCTGAGTCAAGCCAAATTTGTACAATTAGACACATTTATGAATGTGTCTCGACAAAATGTGGTGCAAAACTGTCAAAGGGAAAACACGAATTAAGCCATCGTTTTTTGGACTTAACTTTTGGATTTGCTATATAGGAGCCCCCAGTAGGTAGGTATATAGCTCTCCCCAGTATGCAGATAGTATATAGGGATCCCATAGTAGGTAGGTATATAGGAACCCTCCAGTAATTAGGTAGGCATATAGGGGCCCCTCAGTATAATATAGTGATATCCCTACTGGAGGGTCCCTATGTAGCTCCCTACCTACTGGAGGCCCCTATATAGCTGCTATATTAAGGCTATACAGTTGATAGCTATATTAGCACCACATTATACATAAAAACTAATAATACTCACCTCTACACACTCCCCTGCATGTCAGGTTGCTCTAGAACCAAAGCTGGGTGCTTAAGTCTTATTGCCTATGGCATAAAAAAGCACATATGGTGCAATTTATCCCACAAAAAATCCCACACTTTATCCCACAAAAAATCCCTTACACAGCTCTCTATATGGTAAAAAATAAAAAAAATTATGGCTATCAGAAGATAACGATGCATAAATATTGTTTTACACAATAAAACCCCTTTTTTTTAAAAAGTACTTCAGCATAAAAAAACTGTATAAATTCAGGACCGCCATAATCGTATCGACCCACAGAATAAAATTGACTTGTCATGTATACTGCACAGTGAGGGCTGTTAAAAATAAAAAACACTACTAGGATTGCAGTGTTTTCGTCACCCTGCCACCCAAAAAACATTTAAAAGCGATCAAAAAGCCTTGTCCCCCAGAAAATGATACCAGCTACACAGCTCTGTGTAAAAAAGTAGGGACTTTCAGGCCATTATTCCTTTTTGAATAAAATAGTTTTTATCGTGTAAAAGCAGAAAAGCATAAAAAACTGCCCGGTAACCGCTGTAAAAAATAAAAAACACTACCTGGGTTGCTGTATTTTGTTCAAAACACCTCCCAAAAATCTTGATAAAAAGTGATCAAGGGATTAGTTGAACCCCATAATGGTACCAATAAAAATGTCAACTCATCCTGCAAAAAAAGGAAGCCCTTAATCAGTTTTATACACGGAAAAATAAAAAAGTTCCGGCTATCAGACTATGATGACATAAAAACGGATTTTTTTTAAATGCATTTCTATTGTGTAAAAGTAATAAAACAAAAAACTTTATAGAATTCACATCAGTGACATTGTACCGAATGCATAATAAAGTTATCCTGTAATTTACAGTATACCGCATGACGAACCCCTTTTAAACTGAAGCCTACAAAACAGTGACGAAGCTGGGTTTTATCCCCCAATTTTCATGGCCCAATGCTAATAAAAATGGTAGTGGTAAGGGGTTAAAAGCAACTAGATTATAAAGTATGTCAAGCAAATAAGCAAGTGTAAAAGGAAGCAGAAACCTCTATGGTTAAAAAAAAAGAAGTCTGCTTATAACAAGTATAAAGAAACTGGAAGTCTACCTGGCAGACAATTGTATAACATGAAACAGAAGAAGGCAAAATATGTTATTAACCCCTTACCAACGCAGACAGTTTCGATCTTTCTGACAGAGCCCCATTTTTGATATCTGACGTGTGACAATTTATATGAGAATAACTTTTTGACACTTTTACCTATCCAAGTGATTCAAAGACTGCTTTCTTGTGAGACATTGTGCTTTAAGATAGTAAGACATTTTGGTCCATATAATCCTTGTTTATTTGTGAAAAATATCATATAGTTACATAGTTACATAGTTAGTATGGTTGAAAAGACACGTGTCCATCAAGTTCAACCAAGGGTGGGGAAAACGTGGGTGAAGGGAGGGAGACAAGGATTCCAAGCCCAGCCTCCCCACTGGTTAATGCCCTGAAACCCACAAGGCACAAACCAATCTGCTCCAGGGGAGACCCCAGTCCTGACCCCAGAGCCGCCCCCAGCCAGGATCCAGAACCTTACATAGCTATGTACGCATTTATATTCTTCTTTTTGTTCCAGGTAGTTATCTAAGCCTTCTTGAAACTCTCATCTGTTCCTGCTGTGAGCAGCTCCTCAGGCAGGCTATTCCACAGTTCTTACAGTGAAGAACGCTTTTCTCCTCTGGAGATTGAATCCTTTTCTCTCTATCTGAAGGGAATGTCTCCTTGTCTTTTGAGGGGGATTTACATGAAATAATTTTTCCCCATACTTTTTGTAGGGACCATTTATATATTTATATAAATTAATCATGTCCCCCCGAAGCCGTATTTTCTCAAGACTAAATTCAATTCTACTAACCTCTCCTCATAACTAAGATGCTCCATTCCCCTTATAAATTTGGTTGCTCGTCGTTGCACTCTCTCTATCTCCATTACATCTGTTCTATAAACTGGAGCCCAGAACTGAACAGCATATTCTAAGTGAGGTCGCACCAATGCTTTGTACAGCGGTAGAATTACATCCTTGTACTGCGAGTCCATGTCTCTTTTAATACACACCAATATCTTGCTTGCCTTAGAGGCAGCTGATTGACACTGAATACTGTTCTGTAGTCTATGATCTACAAGAACACCCAGATCTTTCTCAACAAGCGATTCTCCAAGTTTTTCTCCCCCAGGACATATGATGCCTGCAGATTATTTCTACCCAGATGCAGAACCTTACATTTATCCACATTGAACCTCATTTGCCAAGTGTATTCCCAAACACTCAGCGTGTTCAGGTCTGCTTGTAATTTATGAAAATCTTCCATTGACTGCAGTACCCTACATAGCTTGGTGTCATCTCAAAAAATAGAAACTGTGCTATCGATCCCTTGCACTATATCATTAATAAATACATTAACCCCTTAAGCCGAACGTCTGACCAGTTAATGACCAGTTAATGACCAGAACATTTTTTTAGTTTTTGCCTCCTTGTGTTTCAACAGTTGTAACTTTTTTATTTTTTCAATGACGCAGTTGGATGGCCTCTTTTTTATTCGAGACAAGTTGTACTTTATGGGGGAATATTTTTTAAAGGGTTCACTTATAAATAATTGCAGTATTTTTATTTTTTATTTTTTTTACACCATTCACATTTCACACTTAATAACTTTTTAGATTAATTCTACAGGTTTTATGGTGTGTGGATACCAAAAAGGGTGTAGGGTTTTTTTGTGCGTGTAATTTATTAATTTTTATTAAATATTTATTTTTATTTATTTATTTTTTTTTTATTCTCTTTTCTTACACTTTTTATGATTTTTTTTTTACTTTTTCTTTTTACTCCCATGAAGGGAGAACTGTTTTACATTTTCCTAAAAAATTTTTTGCACTTCATATTCATATATGCTAATACATTCTAATCTGTGTCAGTTTGACACAGGCCGTGATCTGGACAGCACACAGTGCATCCTAGTCACTGGCTTGTTACACAGACAGTGCAGGGGCCACGCTAGGTCCCCAGAGCTGACTGTGCAGCCGTTCCCCGGGCTCTGTCCCCGGTCACCGGGTGTTTTCCGATCACCCGACAGAGAGGGGAACCCTTTGATTGCGCGCGGAGAAAGCACCGCCGCAATCAAAGGGTAAAAGCATCGGGTTGCGGAGGTTTCCTCCGCTCCCCGATGCTTGCAGGGGATGCTCTGGGATCAGGGCTGTGTAGTCCAGCCCCGATCCCAGCACAGCTGCAGCGCCCGGGCGCCGCAAACTCCGGTGTCTGCAGCGACGTCTAAAGACGTCGCTGCAGACGAACGACCTGAAATGCCCGCCGTCAAAAGACGGTGGGCGGTCGTTAAGGAGTTAAATAAAAGAGGACCCAATACAGAGTCCTGTGGCACACCACTCATAACAGGGGACCACTCAGAGTAGGAGTCATTTACCACCACTCTTTCAGCACGATAACCAGTTTTTAATCCAATTACACACTGTTATTTCTAACCCAATGGATTCTAATTTACCCAACAAACGCTTATGGGGGACAGTGTCAAATGCCTTTGCTAAGTGTAAAAACACAATATCCACAGCCGCCTCGCTATCCAGACTTCTACTCACCTCTTCATAAAATCAGATAAGGTTGGTTTGACAACTTCTGTCCTTAGTAAAACCATGCTGTCCATCACTTATAATTTTGTATTCTTCCACATATTCTTGTATAAAGTCCCTTATGAGCCCCTCAAACATTTTTCCCACAACAGATGTTAAGCTTACTGATCTGTTATTACCTGGGCAAGATTTGGAACCTTTTTTGAAGATGGGAACCACATTTGCCTTGCACCAGTCTCCTGGCATTATACCAGTCACCAAAGAATCTCTAAATATCATATACAGGGGCACACCGATAACCGAGCTGAGCTCTTTAAGAACTCTTGGGTATATCCTATCAGGGCCTGGAGCCTTGTTCACATTAAACTCATTTCACTTGGCTTGGACCATTTCTACACTGAGCCAATCAATTATAGCAGATGATATATTAACAGTACTGGCACCACCTACATCTGCATTGGGCCCACCCCCATCAATTGCTTTCTCATCGTTAGTATATACTAAGCTGAAATATTGTAGAAATATTGTGAAAATGTAGAAATATTTGCCATTTTCAAACTTCAAAATTTTCTGCGTGTAAGATAGATAGTTATTCCACTTAAAACAGTTTATAACTTTCATCTACCATACAGTGGGTACGGAAATTATTCAGACCCCTTTACATTTTTTACTCTTTGTTTCATTGCAGCCATTTGGTAAGATCCAAAAAGTTCATTTTTTGCTCATTAATGTACACTCTGCGCCCCATCTTGAAAGAAAAAAAAACAGAAATGTAGATATTTTTGCAAATTTATTAAACAGGAAAAACTGAAATATCACATGAACATTAGTATTCAGACTCTTTGCTGTGACACTCATATTTAACACAAACTGCAAACCACTTGCTTAGTTGGGATCTCCCTAATCCCTTAAACATGTACCAACTTGAAATAGAGTAGCAAGTGAAATATAGTTAAAAAGTCTTTATTGTATAAACATATCCTTAAAATATGTAACTCTGAGTGCAAAACGTTTTTGCTACTTGCGTTTAGTTTAGTCCATAGCAGGCAGTCGGAGAGAGTATAAAGTGTCCATCGATATGAGCTCCAGGCGTGTAGTGCTGTGTAGACGCCAATCGTGGAGAAACAGACAGGCAGAGACCGAGGAAACCGTGTGACGTTTCGGGGCGTGTCTTGCCCCTTCTTCAAACACGTAGTTTCCTTGTCATCACTTCCTTTTATATGTAACATAGCGTTCCGTGTAAAGAGATAGACCAAAAGGTTACATAGAATAATAAAACCAAGAGCAACATTCATTCATAAAAACACACGTAAGTTGAGATTCTCATTCATGCCGGCGGGAGCAAGGGTATTCATTTTGAATATCCAAAATGATTCTCTTTGGAGTAAGCATGTTTCCAAACTTTTTGTACCCTTTGTTGTCACTTCTTCCAAAACACACCATTTAAGTTCTGTTACTGAGTGTCTATGTTCAAGAAAATGTCTGGCCACAGTAGTTTCTCCAAATTTTTTCTTATCTCCATTTTATATTGCATTATTAGTACGACTAGTACGTATGGCCGACTTATGTTCTGTGATTCGTGTTTTTATCTGTCGAAGTTGTCTGCCCCACATATCCCTTACCGCAAGGGCATTTCAGGAAATAAATTACACCTTTTGAATTACACGTAAAAAAGCCTTTGTGATGGATTTTATATCCTTTTGTGGGATGTGATATAAATGTACCATTAATTATAGAACTGCAATTGCAACAGTTTAAACATGGGTATGTGCCCTTGCGTGTGGTACGTAATGTCTTTTGCTGTTTCTCGGCATTATCCTTTAATTGAGAGGATACAATTGTGTTTCCTACTGTGTGGCCTTTTTTATATACAAATCTTGGCGTATGTGTAAATAGTTTGCCATACTTATTGTCTCTAGATAGGAGATACCAATATTTCTTTATAGAGTTTTGGATTAGTTTGCTGTGTGAATCAAAAGTGCTGTAGTATATAAGTCGTTCATCCCTATCTGTTCTTTTTTTAGGTTTGAGTAGTTCATTTCTGTTAAGTAGTCTAACTTCTGCGGCAAATAGTGTTTTTTTATTTTTAAAAACGCTCACCATGCAGTATACATGACAAGTTAGTTTTACTCTGTGGGTCAATAAGATTATGACGATACTCAGTTTATATAGTTTTTTTTATGTTGAAGCGCTTTAAAAAAAAGTGTTTTTATTGTGTAAAACAATATTTATGCATCGCTATCTTCTGATAGCCATAACTTTTTTATTTTTCCACATACAGAGCTGTGTAAGGGCATTTTTTTGTGAGGTGAACTGACGTCTTAATTGATACCACTTTGGTATTTATATGAGTTTTTAGGTCACTTTTTATTCCATTTTATGGGCTGCGGAATGAACAAGAATTACAATTCTGTGATTGTTTTAATTTTTTTTTTACGCCGTTCATTGTGCGAGTTAACATGAAAGATTTATAGGGTAGTTCGTTACGCATGTAGTGATGCCAAATATGATTAATTAATTTATTTTTTGTAAAGGGAAAAAAGTATGGTGTACGTGTTTTTATTTTATTTTTCGTGTTTGTGTTTTGTCTTTTTTTACTTTTTTTTTTTTAATTGTTAACATTTTTTTTAAACTTTTCCCCATAGGGGACTTTTATCATTGATCTTCAGATCATTGATACAATATAGAGCAGTACATAGCAGAACCATGGCATCACAAAATACAGTAACTTTAGTGATGATAAGAAGGTAATCATTTAAATGTCTACTTTTGTTTGGTATCCTCAAAAGGTGGCCTTCAAAGTAAATCAGATATTTTGGCCACAGCACAACCTGTTGGGTAAAAACGATTCAGCCAGAGGTGTAACTAGAGAAGTCTGGGCCCCATACCAAACTTTTGGATGTCCCCTCCCAACCCTCCGACCATGTACATTTACTGGTACTTCTTACTAATAGTCATGCAGTTACTAGATAATACTCAGAGCAAATACATCACATACATATTACAAGCATAACGCTACCAAACAAATCCCACTATACAAAGACCAACATAACCAGTAACATAACTACATAAGGACCTGATTATACCGCCAGAATACGATCACAAATTACCACCACATAGTGACTAATTAATAATACCACTATACTACTACTGAATAAAGATCAGTATTCAAAGACCAGTATTAGCACCATATAGTGGTATATACCAGTGTGCACAGTCTCTGCAGACTGTATATTACCTCCATACAGTGACCATGTAATTGTAGATACCAGTGTACACAGACGCACTGCATATAAGTGATTACAGTGCAGTTACCATCTTTTGACTCACATGTGACATTTCTCCTATGAGTCGTTCATTTTTCCTTTTCCTCTGCCTCTGGTTCAGACCACCCTGCTGACTTTTCCCGGCCACAACTCGTCCCTGCAGATTTGGACACAAATATCTTACAATTGTCACTTTACCAGAACCTCCCTTACTATCCCTCTCCTCTGTACAAATTCCCCAGGGATGGGAGAGTGAGTACAGGCCATAGCTTGGAGACACAGTCTCCTAGAGGGTTGGGGTGGAGGGAAAGAGGACTTACCACCTGGAGATTTTGCTACAGCTATTGTCTGTACCCCTCATATCTATATTACCCGGTAGGTAGCTGAACTCCAAGTAGCTAGGTAGACCCCCATTAGATAGGTTGGTAGGCTCTAGGTAATTTGGTAGGCCCCAGGTAGCTAGGTATACCCTGGTTAGATAGGTTGGTAAGCCCTAAGTAGGTAGGTAGAACATAGATAGGATTTTGGGCGGAACATGAACATGTGAAGGGAGGGGGGCTTGAATCCGCAAACTACGGACAAAAGCCACCCCCTTACATACAAAAAAGGCACCATTTTTTGTCAGTGCCATGTCATCGCATCGTAAGAGCGCCCGTCTTTTCTTCCTTTTTGTTTTGCAGTACAATATCATAGCTTTAGATACCAACACAGTATCGCACATACAGTAGTTCAGTAGACAGCTCCTGGTAGTCTTAGATACACAGGTCCAAGCAGGTGGTAACACACATGATTAGATACACTAGCTAATATATGTTTCCTCATCCACCTAGATACACAAGTCCAAGTAGATGGTGTCATACAATAGGCTTCAATACACAAGTCTAGCAGACACTATAAGGTCATGTTCACACGGCTTAAAATGGGCCGTATTTCGGTTCGTAATTACGCGCCGAAGTCCGCAAATTACGGGCCGAAAACGGCCCATTTATTACGGTAATCCACAGCTCTCATAGAGAACTATGGATTACGTCTCCTCTCCCCGCCCGGCGAATCCGCCGGGCGGGGAGATAATTGACATGTGAATTACTAGCGGCGTATACGCGCCGCTGGCAATTCAAGTCAATGGGCCGGCGAAGTACGTCCCGCAATTAAGCCGTGTGAACATAGCCTAAGGGTATGTTCCCACACCGTCATTGCGGGCCATATTTCAGGGAGTAATTGTGCTGCAATATGTCTGTAGTACGTCCCGCAAATTCAGTAATTCATAGCTCTCATTGAAAACTATGATTACCTGCTGTTTTCCCCAACATGTATTATGCGCTGGGAAAAAAAAGTGACGTGAAAGTGTATGGAGGCCGGCACAAAACCTACCTATGTGGGGTCCGCCTACAGCCTACCAACCTATGTAGGGCCCAACTATAGCTTACTTGCCTAGCTACCAGCGGCCCACCTACAGCCTACCTACATAATTACGTGGGACCCACCAATAGTCTACCTACCTACCTATGGCCCACCTACTGCCTACCTACCTTGGGCCTATCAACAGCCTACTTAGCTACCTGGGGCCATACTACAGCCTACCTATCTACCTGGGGGATGGCTACCTAACTGGGCCCTAATGACTGCCTATCTAGGGCCAATCTACCTACCTACCTGTAGCCTACCTGCCTGGGGTCAATATACCTACCTACCTATGGCCTACCTACCTGGGGCCTATTTACTGCCAACCTACCTGGGGCCTATGTACTGCCTACCTACCTGGAGCTTAACTGCTTCCTACCTACATGGGGCTTATGTACTGGCTACCTACCTGGGGCTTAACTGCTGCATATCTAATAGAGGTCTAACTACTACGGGTAATATGATTCTGAGGAGTGAAGGCCATAGCTGTAGCACGGTCATCTGTTCTTCCCCACCCCTCTAGGTGACTGAGCTTCTAAGCTATGGCTTGTACCCGCTCTTCCACCCATGGAAAGTTTGTACAGAGGTGGGGGGCAGTGAGGGACGTGCTGTAAAAGTTAGGATTCTAAGATATTGACCGGAAGAAGTCATCATGGGGGTCTGCACCAGATGCAGAAGAAAAGGGAAAGTAACGACTCATCAGAGAAATGTCAACGGTGAGTCACAAGATTTAACTGCACAGTAATCACTTATATTACTGCAGAGCCTGTATACACTGGTATTACTACAATATGATCCCTGTATGGCGGTAATATACAGTCTGCAGAGCCTGTGTACACTGGTAACTAATACTATATGGTCACTGTATGGGGATAATATACAGTCTGCAGAGCCTGTGTACACTGGTAATTACCACTATATGGTCACTGAAATAGAGGTAAAATGCAGACTGCAGAGCCTGTGTACAACTGTTATCTACCATAATATATTCACTGCATGGAGGTAAAATACAGACTACAGAGCCCGTGTACAACTTGTATATACCACTATATGGTCATTGTATGGAGAATTGGTCGCTTTATACTGATCTTTATTCAGTAATAATATAGGGGTATTATCAGTCGCTATGTGATCGTAATTTGTGGTTGTGTTCTGGAGGTATAACCAGGTCCTTATATAGTAGCGTTATTGGTTGTTTGGTCATGTTGGTCTTGGTGTAGTGGGTTTGTTTGCTAGCAGTATTATGGTGATATATATGGTGACGTATTTGCTCCTTGTATTGTTTAGTAACTGCATGACTACTATTAAGAGATACTGGTAAATGTTTGTGGGAGGGGAATAGGGGGACTCATCAAAAATTTGCTATGGGGTCCAGCCCAGGAGTTTATTAAAGCAAAGTGGCATATTCTTGAATGGCCAAGTCAGCCAACTGATCTCAACCCAATTGATCATGCATTTCACTTGTTAAAGACAAAGGGCGACATGTATGAATCTCGCCGCATCGGAGCGCACGTTTTCGCCAGTTTTCCGGCGAAATTTGCGCCTCATGTATGTCGGCGCCGAGGTGTGCTCATACATGCGGTGTAAAGTCCGCCACGCCTCGCCAGTGTGTGAGGCACAGTGCGGGACTTATGCGCAGAAGGGACTGCGCCTAATATTCGCCGTCCGAGGAGGTGCGCTCATACATGTGGGGAAAAGTTCACCACGCCTCGCCAGTGTGTGGGGCGCAGTGCGGGACTTAGGCGCATGTATTCCGATTTGAGACAGGCTGGAAAACAGCGAGAAATCATTAAACATGTCCGTGCGGCATGGAGTATGAATAAAACAATCGCCTTTATTAGGTGTAAAACATTATCAGAAAAAGAGCTCAAACCTACTAAAAAAATACATAACTAAAATAACTTTCTAAAAATCAAGAATAGCGCTACATCAGGAATTTGGATCTTGGAAATTGACGGGAAATACAGTAATTCAAATTCTGTAAGCTATTCTCATTGGTCGGCAGAAACCAGCCAATCAGAATAGGAGCGACAGGGACCCATTATAACCTATGGAGAAGTATGGACCAATCAAAATCAAAGGCGGGACAGTTCAAAATACAGTAAAAATGCAGAAAAGAGCTGATTGGTTGAGCTATCGGGGGCTTGACAATCCTGGCCAATCAGAATAGGAACAACAGAGAACCATTATAACCTATGGAGAAGTATTGACCAATCAAATTCAAAGGCGGGACAGTTCAAAATACAGTAAAAAAGCAGAAAAGAGCTGATTGTTGAGCTAGCGGGGGCTTGGCTATCTGGGGCCAATCAGAATAGGAGCGAAAGGGACCCATTATAACCTATGGAGAAATATTGACCAATAAAATTAAAAGGCGAGAAAGTTAAAAAAAAGTAAAAATGCATAAAAGAGCTGATTGGTTGATCTAGCGGGGCTTGGCTATCCCGGCCAATCAGAATAGGTTATAATGGGTCACTGTCGCTCCTATTCTGATTGGTTGGTTTCTGCCGACCAATGAAGAAGGGACTTACAGAATTTGAATTTCTGTATTTCCCAGCAATTTCGAATATCCCAATTCCTGATGTAGCGCCGGTCTAGATTTTTGGAAAGTGATTTTTTTTATTAATTTTTTTTTTTTTTGAAGGTTTGAGCTTTTTTTTTACCCTAAAAAACTTTTTTTGGGAATCATACCCCACCCACGGCGCTAAAGGGCCCGATTTTTTTTTTGCGATTTTCTATAGTTTCTTTATTTTTACTTCTCGCTCACTTCGCCTCCCCCCGGGGCTCATTTAGCCCAAATAAATGGGTCTCCTGTGGGAGCGGGGTCCGACCCGCGATCAACATGCCTCGGATTTTCAAATTTGCCCGTTTTCCCGCCCCAAAGCCCACACCCGCCCATTACCAAACCCCCCCTTCATGTTGGGGCACATCCAAAAGTGGGAAGGCTGCGCCAAAACCCCATTCCTGCGTCCGACGGGGGATTCAAAGCGGTGAGGCGCGGGATACGCCAAAATCGGTGCAAACCCGATCATACATGTCGCCCTAAACTTCGACTAAAACAAACAGCAACGAAAACCGTGTTGTAAAGGCCTGCAGAGATTAAAAAAAAGGGAAAAAAACACAGCACGGTGATGTCCATTTCAAGACTTGGGGCAGTCATTTGCCAAAACAAAGGGTTTTAAACCCAAGTATTAAAAAATTTAATTTTATTTACAATTCTTTAAAAATTTGTCCTTACTTTTGGTCTTTTAAAAAAATAGGGCGGCCGAAAGGAGTTGAAAACTCCTCAACCCTGTTTCCAGGGGAACTCTCAAAAAAAAAACCAAAAAGGGGACTTTATGTCATTTCCATTATAAACTATAACTTGAATATGTTTCAGAAACAGGACAAAAAACTAAATTTGTTCATTTCCAAATTTTATAGGGACCAAATGTATTTTTCCAAAAAAAAAAAAAAATAAAAAAAGTCTCTTAAAAAACAGAAAAGACAGAAACCGACACCCTTTATCCGCATTTAAAAGCAGGGTTTTTTCCTTTTTCTACCATGGACCCCAACCTTTTTTCTTATTTTTTTGGGGGGCCCCAAAATCTTAGTAAATCGAAAAAAAATCAGAGCATTTTAACCCAATGAAGAGTGTACTAATGTGATTATAATAACTACAAAAAATTACAAAATAAAGAATTATCTGAAAAATTACTACAGTTACTGCAAAAATTCATAAGGGTAGGTCCACACGACAATTTAAATCAGGGTTTGGGTTCGTTTAAGAATCCCGGTTTTTTTATCGTCTTTCAAAGGTTTTGGGGGGGCATTTTTTCCCTGTTGGGAATTTACCCCCTTAAAAACCCTTGAAAAGCCTCTTCTGCCCGGAAACCAGGAGGAAGATTTTGCATGGGAAAAAAAGAAACCCCTCCTCCGATGTACCAAAAATTGTGTTTCTCCAAGTTTTAGAACGCCCGGGGGCGAAAAACCATCATGTTTAAAAAACTGAACACTTTTTATTAAACCCTTAAAGGGTTTTTTCCCCGAATGAGTTCCTTCCTCCTTAAACAGCTCGGGTAAAAAATAAAAAAAATATGTGGTCTGAAACGCAGGGGGGAGAGGGAGGGGGGGGGAGCAGAAGTGAGGAAGAAGGGAGGTTTTAAAATTTTTTCAAATAATAACATTACAACAGTGGGTTCTCATACAGCAGACAGACTTTTAAAATGCACTTTCTCCCCAGCCCCTTTTAAAGCTCCCCCATTTCCTGTCATCAAATAAAAGTGCAAAACCCAAAAACGGCCAGTCCTCCTGGGGCGGCTAATGTAAACTTTCAGGTAACAAAGGGACTGGCAATACTGTAGCCTCTTTTGGCTTCACTTTTTGTAATCACTATATTTAGAAAATTTATAAAAAAAACCCTTTTTGGGATCCAACTCAAAATTAATCGTGGGAAAACCCCCTTTTAACCCTTTTTAAACCGCACCTGAAAAGTAGTTTTTAAGACCAGAACATTTTTTTGTTTTTGGCCCCCTTGCATTTCAAAATTGTAACTTTTTTTTTTTTTTCAGGGCAATTTGGGTGAGCCTCGTTTTACGAGACAAATTGTACTTTTTGGGGGGAAAAGTTTAAATTCGCTTTTAAAAAAGCAAATTTTTTTTTTTTTTTTTAAATTTTGTTTTTTTTTTAAATTTTTTATTTTTTTTTTTTACCAAAACCTTTAACTTTTTGCAGGGGCCCCCCAACAGAAATTTCAGGGCCCATTTCATGGGGACTGGCGTGTTCCTTCGCCGCCCGCAAACCCTCCCCCTGCTACCCCTGCTCCTCGCCAGGGGTTTCTTTTCCTCCACCTCCTTTCTTCCGCTTTTGCCTTCCCGGGCCGCGCGCCCTCCCCCTGTTTAGGGCGGGCCCCGGGGACTCTGGGGCGGATTTAAAGGGAGCGCACCGGAAATTGCTAATTGCCGGCCCCTGGGCCTATATTTTACACGCCCCCTTCACTCTCTGCCAGATTGTTTGGGGTTCTTAGGAGTCTTGAGTAGATTTTGGAGTTTTCTGTTTGATTACCCCTGTACTTTTTGTTCCGCCGTTTCCCCTTCCCCTTTTTTTCCGCCGCCCTGACCGTTGCCCTCTTGACCACAACCTCTGCCACCTGTCCTACCCCGCCCGTCCCCGACTACGTCTCCAAATTACGATTTTTGTACCACGCATTACCCCGGGCCCCCATCGCAAGAAGCACTTTTGGGGGAGCGACCTGGTAGCCTCAGCCCGCAGCAAGTCCCTCCCAAAATTTGGGCGGGCTCTGGTGAATACTGGGCTACTTAACCCTTTTCCGGGGGTGGCTTAACTATCCCGCTTTCGGTGGTCCAGCGAATCCACCAACCCCCTTACACCCATAAACTGAAGCACCTGGGGGGCCCCCCCCTTAAAAACCCCGCCCCCACAACCGATCCCCCACCCCCCCACAAAAACGGGCCCCAATTAAAAAAGCGCCCATTTTCCCCATAAACAGTGTCAAAAAAAAAACTTTTTTGTGCATCTTACCAGGTGAGTCACATACTGCTGTCACCATATCTGTCATCGCATTCATAACCAGGGCTAAGTAGCTCCCCATATCCCCGCCCCCCACATACAATTTCCCCCCCCCCCCCCCCCTTTCCCTTGGGCACGCACCTCACCACCTTCTAAAATAAACCCAGAAAAAAACAAAAAATGTAACTCTATCCGGGGTCGGGGTTTCCCTCTTTTACAATCGGCCACTGTAACCTGCCACTTTCCCCCCACCATATAACCCCACCACTATGATCTGACCCCCAGTCGGCACTCACATTACAGTGAATACAGAACTTCCAGTAAAATCAGGGGACTCCCCGGGGAACGCCCTATCTATAGTTTTTCCTTTCTCTTTATTGTTCTTTTTCCCTTTTTTTTCCCTCTGTTCCCGCCGCCCGATGAATTTTTCCCAGCCACAACTCATTCCTGCAAAATTACACAAAATACTTGAATCCCCACTTTTCCAGATTCTTTCCTATTTCCACCTCGTACAAACTTCCCCGGGGGGGGAAGCGGGGTTTACCCAAAATTTTGAGGCCATACCCCAAGGGTTGGAAGGGGGGAGGGACTAACCCCCTGGAATAAAGTACAACTATGGGGGTGCCCCCCCACAAATTATATTACCAGGTCTAGACAAAACCCAGTAGGTTGGCAAAATTTCCAAAGGGCCCGGTAATTTAAAAGGCCCTAAATTTTTTAGGGGCTGGGTAAGTTTGGGAGGCCACCCCAGTAGTTGTTGGTTTTCATAGCCACGGGGGGTAGGTAAATACCCCCCCGGAGTAAGCAAGCCCCTTTTGGACCAACAGGGAGTTAGGACCCCTTTCTAGGTGCAAATCAAGCCCCTTTAGCATGTGGCAGGTAGAACCCCCTTTTTTGTTTGTAGGGAGTTTGGGCCCCCTTTTAGCTAGTTTGTTGGTAGTCGGGGCCCCCTTTGGCTTTAGGGGCAGGGCCCCCTTTATTTAGGGGAAAATCAGGCCCCTTTTGGTTTTGGCAAGGGGCAGGCCAATTTAGGTTAGGCAGATCAGGGCCCCCTTTAGTTTTTAGGCAGAGTCAGGGCCCCCTTAGTTTTTAGGCAGATCAGGGCCCCCCTTTGTTTTAGGGAGATCGGGCCCCTGAGTTTGTAGGGGAAGTGGCCCCCGTAGTTTGTAGGCAGAGTCGGCCCCCTGTAGTTTGGGAAAAGGCCCCAAAGGGAAATCAGGGCCCCCGGGGGGGTTCCCCTTAATAATAAAAAAAAAAAAAAAAAAACACTTTTCCTCGCTCCTGCCCCTGGGGCCCCCCCGGGGGCTTCCCCCGGGTTTTTTACTGGCCACTGCTAAAGGGCATGCTGGGGGCCAGCCTGGCCGGGTTGGCCTATCCCTTTTCACCTAGGGCGATCAGGGAGCGCCGCGCTAGCGTCGCTTTCTCCGTGACACCGGGAGCCCCCCGGGAGCGGGGACATTATAAAACCAATTTTCCCCGGGCCCCGGGCTCTGACGCTCGGGGGCACAGGGCTCGGGGTCCAGAGACCGAAATTTCGGGGGCCGGGCCCCGGGGGGGGCGGGCACTACCCCGGGGGGCCCCCAGGACTGGGGGCCCACATTGGGGGCCACCCAAGCCTGGTTTGGCGGGGGCCCCCGGGGCGCCACTCTGTCATCGGGAATAAGGGGCCCGCTTGCAGTTGGTCCCCTTATTCCACCGGGCCCAGTACAGGAGTACCGGCAGTACCCCCTGTACGGCGGCCCTGAATATATGCACAATTATTTTTTATTAAATATTTATTTTTATTTTATTATTTATTTTTTTATTAATTTTTTTTACACTTTTTCTGGATTTTTTTACTTTTTTTTTTAATCCCCTGAAGGGAGAACTGTTTTACAATTTTTTAATTTTTTTTAACACTTAGTAATGTATAAGCATATTCATATATGCTAATACATTTTAATCTGTGTCACTTTGACACAGGCAGTGATCTGGACAGCACACAGTGCGTCCTAGTCACAGGCTTCATACACAGACAGCTCTGGGGCCACTGTAGGTCCCCAGGGCTGACTGTGCAGCCGTTCCCCGGGCTCTGTCGGGTTACCAGGTGTTCCGATCACTCGACAGAGCAGGGGAAACCCTTTGATTGCGCTGCGGAATTCGCCACAATCAAAGGGTTAAAGCACCGGGTTGCGGAGGTTTCTTCCTCTCCCTGGTGCTCGCAGGGGATGCTCTGGGATCAGGACTGTGTAGTACAGCCCTGACCTCAGCGCAGCTGCGGCGCCCGGGCGCCGCAAACTCCGGTGTCTGCAGCGACGTCTAAAGATGTCGCTGCAGACGAATGACCCGCACCAGCCGACGTCTATAGTCGGCGGGCGGTCGTTAAGGGGTTAATGACCTTGGACGTATGCATATGTCCATGTCATTTGGGGGTTAACACTGCTGAAAGTATGTATACGTCTTGAGGATCGTGCAAACTCTAAAACAGAGTTCATACGATCGCTGTGGTATGTCAGCTGTATACTCCGGGAGGGGGTGATTAACCGCAATAGCTAAGCTATAGCTAAGCAATAGCTAAGCTAACATCACAATAGCTAAGTGAGACACAGAAGGAGCGTAAAACACAAACACGAAAAATAACATAAAAACAAGTACAACGCACTTTTCCCCTTTACAAGCGCCAATCGCCCCCAAAGAGATAAAAAATAAAGAAAGTACCCATATTTGGTATCGCCGCATGTGTAACGACCTAACCTATAAATATGTCACTTTAATTAACCCGCCTGGTGAACGGCGTAAAAAAAAATCACAGAATTGCGATTTTTGTTCATCCTGCAGCACATAAAATGGAATAAAACTCATATAAATGCCAAAGTGGTGCCAATTTAAAAGTCAGTTGTTCCCTAAAAAAAGCCTTTACACTGCTCTGTGTATGGAAAAATAAAAAAGTTATGCCTATCAGAAAATAGTGATACATAAATATTGTTTTACACAATAAAAGCACTTTTTTTAAAAAAAAAAGTGCTTCAACATGAAAAAAAAAACTATATAAATTGGGCATTGCCATAAGCGTATCGACCCACAGAGTAAAACTAACTTGTCATGTGTACTGCACGGTGAGCGCTGTAAAAAATAAAAATAAAAAACACTACTAGGATTGCAGTATTTTCTTCTCCGCATAGAAAAATTAACATTATTTAAAAAGCAATGGAAAAAAGCCTTGTCACCCACAAAAAAAATGTTTATATTACAATCAAACAAACGTTGTCTCAGTATTATACTTTTCAATCCCGCAAAAAAACAAGCCCTACACAAGCTTCCGTTCACTAAGCAAAATTATAATAATATATTGGTGTCCTGAACTTGACAATCATAAAAGCGCAGCAGTTATTTTCTAACAAATGCATTTATGTTGTGTAAAGTAATAATAAAATATAAATAAACCTATATAAAATGTTATTTTCTTTGTAATTTGTACCACAACATGGTTATAAGTTTTCACATGTCATTTATCTTGCACAAGCGAAAATGCTGTTTTAAAATTGAAGGGCCCAAAAATAATAACCAATGGTGGAAATGTGCCTCTCTTTACCACATTTTATTGGGGCCCAATGTTAAAATATTAAACCATGTAATACTCCTGTGCCACTACAAAATGCACCAATACACCCCCAGATGAGATCCCATGAGGGTTGTTGCATGCAAAACATGGGGCCGAACTTCTGGAAGGTCTATCTATTCTGGGTACTTTAGGGGCTTTGCATTATGGCATCATGGCAACCCACCAAAAATCTGCATTCGAAAGCCAAATAGGCACTCCCTCCCGTTTTTGGTTCACCTGCCATGCTCCAAACAGCTAGCTTACACCCCCACAAGTAGGTATTGCTGAACTTGCGAAAGAAAAACTTTTGGGTTGCTTTTTTTTTTTCAGGAGTCTTTGTAAAAAATGATAACATTTTAAGCAAATAATTGCAGATTGCTGGAAAAAAAAATGATTTTTCACAGTCTAAACACTAAAAAAATTTGTGAAACACCTGTGGGGTCGCTATAACCTCACTTACACCCTGGAATATATTTCCTTAATGGGGTGTTTGGAGTTTCCCCAATATGGGGTCTATTTTAGGGTGTTATGTAAGTATTTTAATCACCTTAGGGTGGGGGAACGCATAACCTGGAAATGGCACCTAAATAAAATCGTTTATTGAAAAGTTATTGAAAATGAGGCCCCAAAAGGTCCGGTAGGTTGCTCTTCCTATTTTGGGGCTTGTGGGTTGGAACAAATTAGCGCACGTTTGGCCAATTATAGGGTATTCTCTAAAAAAAATTAGCATTCGTGGGGAATTCATTTTTAAGTTACATTGCCAGGTCAAATATACCGTTGTGTTTCTTGTGAATAAGGATAAAAAATTAAAAATCTGCTCTCGCCGCTCAAAAAAAAATGTGGACCATTTTTAATATTTTTCACCTGAACTATTGATTTAATATTTTGTGCTAAAAAAAACTAAATGGGTTAATAATTAACTTTCCTAAAATTGCTGTTTTGGATACTTTAAGGGGTGTATTGTAAATTTGTTAGATGGATGTCATTGTTATGGGGGTATCTAATCCAATACAGGGCCCAATCAAAAGCAAACATTCAGAACTGGACTGATCTTATAAAAATATTCAATGTTGCAAAATTTTTCGAAAAAATGTGAAAATTACAAAACCTAAAAATTTTCTAAGCCCCCTAATTGGCAGTAAAAAAATGATATAGGAGAATTAAAAAAAATGATGCGCCACAACCTTACTGTTTAGACATATTGGTTGTATGCAATAGTTGTAAAACTATATTTTTTGTTGGGTGAATATTTAGCTGTCTTGCTCAACAGAAATTTTTAGAACTTAGGGGGGAAAAATGACAAATTTTCCCAATTTTTCACTAATTTTGATTAATTTTCAATCTCAAAATCCAAATTAAGGATCCTAAGGTCCAAAAATGATTTTCTAACTTTAAACATTGAGTTTATTATGGATCGCAAAAAGTCACATCACAATAAAAGCATGCCATATAACCATTGGAACTAATTAATATTGTTATTTGTATGGGGAGGTTGGGTCAATGAATGCATATGGAAATAGGTCATGTATAACAATATCCCAAACAGTCTCTTGACTGAGGGACATTTACAAGAACGATGTTTGCCTCCCCTGCCAGACCAAAAATACATCAAGAACTATGAGTTGAAAAGTCAGATGAGGAGAAAAAAAAAACAATAAAGTCTACCACACGGTTACTACATGGTATTTCATACATGAAGGAATTGAATAACCAAAACTCCCACTAGGGGCTGGCACAGACGCCCCCTGCGGACCAATTGTCCCCGGGTCACAGGCGCGGGGGGGGCCCGTGCCCTGCTCCAGCTGAGCCCCGTCCACGCACGTCGGGTTCGGGGTCCGCGTCGTGCAATCGGGCCCCCTCCGGAGTCTCTTACCCGGCCATTGGGCTCCTTGTCAGTCTGTGGGGCTCTTCGGCGCGGTGGGCTCCGGCCCATAGGGCGCTTGGGCGCGCGCCGGGCAGTTTGGAATAAAAGGGGCAGTGCGCACGGGTTATAAATTGGTCATTGCCGGGCACTGCTCCTATTTTAGTCGGACTCTTCCTTGCCGGCCCTCGCCGGATTCATTGTGTGTATATTTCCCATGGTGAAAGTGTTCCAGGAGGCAGTTCCTTGTACTGCCTTACGGTGTACTGACTACTCTGCCTTTACGTTTACCTTCTACGAACCCTGTTGCCGCCTGCCTGACCCTCTGCTTGTCTACCGCATCTACGAAAACCAGAGCCTCCTGTCTGGACCTCTGCTGTCACACGACCACGAGCCTGCCATGCCGTTACTGTACTCGCCCCTACCCTTGGCCGCCACCGTAGGCAAGCCCGCCCAGTGGGTAGTGAACCTGGTGGGATTACCCGGTTGCTGGCATAGACCATTTCCCGGCTTTGCGCGGGCTTAGGTGAATTACGGGGTCCCACTTAGATTTTTCCACTCCCTGGTCGTAGGGGCTTAAGGCCAATCGCCTGAGGTGGTCAGTGGATCCAACTCCGACCCTTAACATGTAGGATCCGGCCATGGATCCCGCCCAAGGTTCCCTTGCCAAGGTGTTGCCGGCTTTCTCCACGTCGTGGTCAAACATCGCATTACAGGATTTTGCGCATCAGCAAGCGCCTGCAGCTCGGAGCAACTCTCCTCCATGGTTGCTGACAGCATCTTCAACCGCTTCTCCAGCCCAACCCCCGCCATACTCCACGTTGTTTCCTGCCCTCTCAGCGGTTCCTGTTCGGTTACTATGGGGGACCCAAAACTTGGCTGTCCACTTTCCCATCCAAGTTCAGGCGGTTGAATCCGAATCTATTGCAGGGGGTTCATCACCCCCAATGCTATGGCACAGGAGTGATGCGACCGGAACTAGTTCTGTTCCGGAAACATGCAGGAAAGGTGGCTTTCGTGGTCAGGCCTCCTCTCCGGAAGGCCCTGGACATGGGCGGCTTACACCGCTATGGGGAACAGAAACGTTCCAGTGACGGCCGAGATCTACAGTCGTTCCTTTCGTTGGAAGTGTTCCGCAACTGTTATCTTCGAGGGAACCAGCCCGTGGGCGCCTTCGCTGAGGGACAGTCCCTCCTACAACCTACGCCCAGGGGGGACCTGGCTGTTGGGGGGACTACGCGGGTACAATTCCTTACGTTGGGCCTCTGAACTATCTATGGAACGACGGCCGCTCTGTGTGCTACTTTCAAAGGAAAGCGGACTTTTTCAAAACCAAGTTATAAGACGTCTTGGACGATAGAAGACCTTCCCCGTTTCCGCTCAGCGGGACTTGATCCGGTTTTGCGACCCGCCAATCGGGTACGCTTCAAATATGAATCTCACGGAGGAGGGAGCGCTTCTTGCAGGAAGTCAGTCTGCCCAACGTCGCGGTTTTCTCTCGCCTGCCACCGGTTGTTCCAGGGGGCCATCCTGCGCCACTGGGCCGCCAAACAATCCACCGACGAGGCCCATGGCTGATGATCGGGCCTCGCATTTCTCTGAGGCAAGAAGAATTGGGCCCTGCGAGGCGGTGTGCTACCAAAATGAAAAACTTGTGCCTCTTTTTACTGTGCAGCTCAGAGGGGCCATTTTCGGAGGGATTTGCCCCATTGCGCCCCAATGCTGCGGGGAAAAACTCCCGCACCTAGGATATGTGGGAAGAGGCTTTCCTAGGTTGCAACTCTCTACTCCACGCCTGTTTTATGCCTGTGCGGGTCGTGTCAGAGTCTGGTATCACGTATCCAGGTTACGGTGTTTCTTGGGGACTCGGGCTCCGCCGGGGAACTTCGTCCACCAGCCCTTCTAGTGAAAGTATCGGGCTTCCATGGTTGTCTTGAGAAAACCGCTTCGTCATTCTCATACCGGTCAAGCGGGGGAGCTGCTTAGCGACTCCTTCCCAGTTCATCAACACAAAGCCCACTGTCCCTCATTGTGGGGGCTTCTGGTGCGGGGGGGGGGGGCATAAGGAAGAAAATAGCCTTCTATGTGTTCGCCTCATACCTTTGTGGCGATCCTTACTCGGTTCCCAATGGCTACGGCTCCAACTCTCCTAATCCCTGGACTGTCTACTGGGAGGGGTGATTGTTTGGTGGTCCAGCTGTCGGGGGCGTTTTGTTTGGTGGCAACTTGGCCCGGTGACTTCCCTTGGCTCCGTTAACCCTACAGCAGCCGCTGCCGGGGGCTGCCGCTCTGGTCCTGCAAATATCTGGGAGTTATGCCGATTGTGCGTGTGTTCTCCGGAGAGACAAAAGCACGAGGAGTCTTCCGCCGCATCGTCCATACTGATTGGCTTTCCGATCGATTTTTTCTTGCGGGTTACTCTGTCCTCACCCCGGGGCGGGGTTTCTACCCTCTGTCGGTTCCTGGAGACTCAAGCCTTTGGTCCCGGAGTATATCAGGAGAATCTCCGGATGGGGTTCAATCCGAAAGTCCTCGTCCTCCCTGCTGGCCGCGGGGTTCTTCTTCGTGAGAAGAAGGACGGTACCCTCCCTCCCTGTATAGATACCGGGGCTTGAACAAGATCACGGTAAAAAAACGTTATCCCATTGAACGGTATGATCACAGTTTAAACTTTTTTGATCCCTGCAGGGCGCCAAGATTTTTCTCTAGTTGGATCTGAGAGGGGGCCTAAAACTTGGTCCGGGGATTCGCTAGGGCGGTATGAATGGAAGACGGGCCTTCAACCAGGGATGGGCACTTGAGGACCTGGGTGGGATGCCCTTCGGGTCCTGTTGCAATGCATCCCGCCGTCTTGTCAGGGAGCTCGTGTATGACGTTCTTCAGGGATCTTTCCCACCACCGCGAGGGGGGGGGTTACCTTGACGGACTTCCTGGTTGTTCTCTTCCTGACCTTGGACCCCAATGCAGCTCCATGTTCGTCAAGTACTTGAAACGCCTTCGGGGGGAAACCCCTGTATTTGCCAAGCTAGGGAGGAAGGTGCCTCTTCCATCAGTCTTATGCCTTTCCCGTTTCTGGAGTGTATGTTCATCTCTGAGCAAGGGCTATTGGAGTGGGGAAATCCAGCGCATAAACTGTCTGCCGTGTTTCCAGTAGGCCCACATGCCAGTCGTGGGCTGCGGGGGCTCTAATTCCAATAGCGATTTCTTGGGCTTCTAACTACTATAGGCCCGTATTCATCCCTCACTTCTCTACGTGGTGGCCTCGGATAGTAGGCCATCCACCAAGAAACATGCCAAATCCCACGCACGCTGGCCAGGTTTCGAGCGAGGAGGGTTTTTCGAAGGCTCAAGTCCGCCCTTTCTCTTCGGCCCTCTTTTCATTTGCACATCCAGATTCCGCGGAAACCCTTTTAATACTGGAGCGTGGAAACGGCCTCATCGGGTAAGGAAGCGTGGAAGCAGTTCTTGACGCAAAAAAATGGGCTTAGGGTGGTACCTGTTAACATGCGGCGTCTTCTCCAAGGAGCGTTTTCTCATTCGGCGAGGCGTGAGGTATTAAACGGAACTGGCGGGCGGGAACAGGGAGCTTATATGCTATCCAAAATTGGCCACTGGGCGAGGACGTAGCGCGTTATCTGCTGGGAGGGAATCCCGTTTTCCCCATTCCGTTATCTTCTTGGGACCATATATTATCCTCCTTTATCTACAGGACGGCTCGCTAGCGGACCTTAACCCACGTGCCAGGTAGGTTGGGTCGCTCTTTCTTCTCCCCGGTTGATTTTCCGAATCCACTTCAGGCCAGCGGGAAGAAAAGAATGTGAGGATCGCTGACGCCCTCTCACGTTGCCTCCTGCACGTGGTGGGTGAAGAATACTCCCCCTTGAAAATTTAATTCCCCAGGGAAACGTCTTCATCCGGCGGCTCCAGTGGACCTCGGAAGGTCCCCCTGGGGGTAAGACCTTATTCTTTTGCGCACCTTGCCTCTCCGCAGACGGTATCTTTAAATGGGGGACATTGCTCTGATTGGTGGATTGGCAATTTCCTTAGGCGCTCCGAAGAACCTTCTACCTGCATATTCCCGGTTTCTATTGGTGGCCAGAGCTCTGAAATAATTAGGATATCAAAGCGACTTTCGTTTCGTCATTTGTGACTCACTGCTGCCCGCATACCAGTCGCACGTTAACCAAGCCATCACGGTCTACTTTCAAAGCCACTTCCCATTCCCAACTAACCCCTGGGGACCAAACATTTCGGTTGGGACTTCATAAAAAAATCTTGACCTCCCTCCGGTGTCTGGCAACACCATTTCTGGGGTTGATTACAGATTGCTTTTTCCCAAAAAATGGGCGCGATTTAGTCCCGTTGCCAGGGCTGCAATCTGCCTTCGCTCTGGTGAGCTATTCACTTCCTATTGTGTTCCGGCTGCATGGACTCCCTCAGCAAATGTCTCGGACCGGGAGTTCAATTTGCATCCAGGTTTTGGCGTGCCATGTGCAACAACTTTTCTAGGTGAAAAGCTCGAGTCTTCATTCGGCTTTTACTTACCCGCAGGACGGAGAACGGCCAGTGGAGGAGGGGTATCTAATCCTACGGTTCTTGGGATGTTAACCTTCGTCATTTCCGTCTCGGCACGGCACAAGATGATCTGGGCCCATTTTGATGCCGTGGGCGGATGAGTTCTCCTTATAATCTCCCTTGAGTCTGTAGTCCGCGGGGGGGGCCTTCACCCTTATACATTCGGTGTATGGCCTTGCAATCCCCGCCTCCCTCTCCCTATGGTAACCTCCTCCAAGGTTGCCGGCGGCGGAGCATGGTTTCGAAGGACATGGAAGGCCATCTGGTCCCAGGAACCGTCAGTCGCTGCCTCCGCGCATCCGAGTGCATGAAGGACTCAAAGCGGTACAATGGTATGAAGAATCCCTCATCGGTTTTCTATCCAGGTTGAAAAAAGGGTTGTGGCTCTCGTCTAGATATGTGGCGCTGAAAGATGCCGTATCTCAGACAACTCTGGGTACCCGTTTTCCTGGGACCACTTGAGGTCATCAGCGCTCAATCAACCGCGGTGGTAGCATTACAAACTCTGGGCTCCCTCCTAAGATGAGAAATTACCAACGCGTTCATGTCTACTTATGAAAAACCTGCTGGTCTTAACCATTTTTCCAAGTAGGGGCCCGTCACACTCCTCCGTCTGTGGTGATGCCGGCCCGATGTCTTCGAGGGTCAAGGAAATTCTGGGCATGTGGAGTAAAACTTGGGGAAAGGCGGATTACTTCCCTGTTGGACTGGAGGGCTTCGGGCAACCGAAGAGATGTCTTGGGGAGCCGGAGGAGATTAATCCTGAAACCGCAGCTTTCCAGAGATTTTCTTCATTCAGGTAAGAGAGGCGGGCCAAGGGGGGGGGGGAAGGGTTACCTGTCACGGACGCCCCTGCACAAATACCACTGTCCTGGGTCGCAGGCGCGCCCTTGCCCCATGCTCCCAGCGGATAGCCCGTCTCCCGCACATCGGGGTCGGGGCTCGGCTCGTGCATCGGCCCACCTCCGGCTGCTCTCTACCGGCCGCGCTTCCCTGATTAGTTTTGTTGTCCGGCTTCTTCCGGGCGTGGCTACCGCCCCCTAGGGGCGGGGGCGCCGGCGGCAGTTTTGAATTTAAAGAGGGGCAGGGCGCCGGAATTGGTCCACTTTGCCGGGAAAAAACTGCTCCATATTTTTTAGTCCGGCTTATTCCTGGGGCCCTCGCCGGATCCTTGGTGTATAGTTTCCCTTTGGTGAAAGGTGTTCTTCCAGAGCGGTTTGTTCTTGCCCTTACCGTGTTACCGACTCTCTGTTAATTTAACCTGTCTACGATAAAACCTTTAGCAGCCTGTCCCTGACCTCTGCTTGTCTACCGCTCTACGACCTAGAGCCGCCTGGCCATGATCCTCCTTGCTTGTCTACCCGCTCACGAACTCAGAAGCCGCCTGTCCTGGACCTCTTGGCCGTCCACGACCCACGAAGGCCTGCCTTTGCCGTTACTGTAACCTCGCCTACCCCCTTGGCCGCCACCCGCAGGCTGCCCCGCCAGTGGGTAGTGACCTGGTGGATACCCGCCGCAATGCAAAAGGAACCAGTCCCGCTTTGCGGCGGGGCTTCATGGTTAATATCGGGGGTCCCACTTAGATTTCACTCCCTGGTGTGGGGCTTAAGCCCATCGCCTGCGGTGGTTTTTCCAGGTGGGATCCACTCCCCAGACCGTTAAACAAGGGCAAAGTAATATTTTGAAGATTATCCTAACAGGACCAAAAGTTTTTTTGGGGTTTTCTTTTGACAAATTAATGGTGGGTCGCATAAACCCCAAAATCACATTTCACAAAAAATTAAAAATTAAAAAACCCCTCTTCCCTTTAAAGCAACTAGGGAAAAATTTCAAAATTTAAAATCCCAAAAACTTTTAGTTTTATTCAGGGAAAAAAAAAAATCCTTATACAGCTCGTAACGGAAAAAAAAAAAATTTTTTTAGGGTCTCAGAAGATAGGGGTTCTTTAATATTGTTTTTACACATAAAAAAACTTTTCTTTTTTTTTTTTAAAATGCTTTTAAAAAAAAAAAAAACTTTTAAATGGGTGGGCGCCATAATCGTTCGGGCCCAAAGGGGTTTAAAACTAACTTTCACGGATACGGCCCGATGAGGCCCCCGTTAAAAAAAAAAAATAAAAAAAAAACTACTAGGGTTTTCAGTATTTTCTTACCCTGGGCCCCCAAAAAAAAAGGGGTTTAAAAAAAACGTCAAAAAGCCCCTTTTTCCCCCCCCCAAAAATGATATAATTTAAAAAAGTCAAAATTTCTCCAAAAAAAACAAGTCCCTAAACAGGGTCCAAACACAGAAAAAATTTTAAAAATTTTTGGCTCTCAAACCCATGGCGATGCAAAAAAAAAGTTTTTTTCCCGGTTTTAATTTCCCAAATGTTTTTTATTGTAATTTAAAAAAAAAAATACAAAATAAAAAAATATACAAAAAATTTGGGGTTTGGGGGATAATCGTATTTGGGCCCTCTTGGGGTAAATCTACCATGTTCCCTATTTTCCGAAAAGTAACCGCTATAAAAAAAAAAAAAAAAAAAACAATACCAAGGAAATTTCATTTTTTTTTTGGGTTTTAAAAAATCTCCCGAAAAAACCTTAATTTTTAAAAATGCATAGCATCAAATGCACCCCGTTTTAAAGGGGACAAAAAAAATAAACTTCAAAAATATCCCGCAAAAAACAAACCCCCTTTCACAGCTCTGCACCAGCAAAAATAAAAAAATTATGGCTGTTTGGGAATTTTTACAAAAATTTAAAAAACCCAAATTTTTTTTAGACTTTTTTCTACTGGGGTTTTTAATAAAAAAAAAAAAAACTAAAAAAAATCTATATCATTGTAAAATTTTACCAAAAACCCCCCTAGTAAAGTTTTCCATTTATTTTTCACCCGCACGGGGAAAAAGCTGTTAAAAATTTTTAAAAAAAAAACAAAGGGGCCCCCAACTGCCCTTTTTTCCCCCCCATTTTCAATTTTCCCCAAAGGGTAAAAAAAAAACCCATGGAACCCTTTGCTTCCAAAAATTTCACATTACACCACTTGATAAAATCCCTAATTTTGTTGGGAAACCAAAATGGGGGGATTTTTTGGAAGGTTTCGGGGCCCGTTTTTGCTACTTTGGGGGGGTTTTTTTCAAATCGACAAAGGCCCCATCCCAAAAACTTTGGGTTTCCAAAAAGGGCCAAAAAACGCTCCCTCCCTTTTTACGCCCTCCGCCATGCGCCCAAAAAAGCGTTTACACCCCCAATTGGGGTTTGGGTATTTCCCCAAAAATTTTTAAAAAAAAAAGCCCCTTTAACCCAAAATTTTAGGGGTTTTTTTTTTCCAGGGTTCCTTGTATTTTAAAGAAAAAATTTTAAGCTTAAAATTTCAGATTTTTGAAAAAAAAAAAGGTTTTTTAAAATTTTTTACAAACCTTTTTTCTAAAAAAAAAAGTTGGAAAAACCTGTGGGGTTTTTATATAAATCAAGCAAACCCCCGGATTTTTTTCAATTTTGGGGTTTTTAGTTTCCAATTTTGCGGTTTTATTTTTTGGGTGTTTATTAAGTTTTAGGGACCTTGGGGGCCCCAAACCTGAAAAACGCCCCAAATAAAAAACGTTTTTTGAAAATGAAACCCCAGATTTTAATTTGGTCTCCTCCTTTCTGGGGCCCTTTTGGGGGAGCCAAAAAAAATGCATGGGGGCCCCAAAATGGGATATCTCTTAAAAAAAAGGGAAAAACCCGGGGGGGAAATTTTTTTTAAGTTGCATTTTAAACCCTTAACATTTTTCCGGTTTTTCCCAGTGAATATTGGGATAAAAAATTTTTAAAAACTGCAAAAAAATGAAAATTTTACCTCCACTTTGGGTTTAAAATTTTTTGTTTAAATAAATTGGGAAAGGGGGTCAAAAAATTCCCAAATTTGGGGTTTTTAAAAAACGTTAATGGGTTTTTTTTCCCCAAAATGGCGGGCACTTATGGGGGGATCTTAAAAAAGCTGGCCCCTCAAAAACCACGTTTAGAAAAAAGGGGTGGTCCCTAAAAAAAAAGTATAATTTTCAAATTTTCTTGAAAAAAAGTTAGAAATTACTACTAAATTTCTAAGCCCTCTAATGGGCGTAAAAAAAAAAAAAAAAGACATTTAAAAAAAAAGATGGGCCCAAATATGTGGGGGGAAAATGGTATATGCCGGGTTTTTTTTAAACATTTTGGGGGGGGGGTGAATTTTTTTTTCCCGTCCTTTCACCCCAGAAATTTTGGGGAACTTTCAAAAAATTTCAAAAATTTTTTCCAAAAATTTTCATGAAAATTTTTATATTTTTCCCCCAAACAAACAAGGATTTTTTTGGATAAAAAATTTCTTACTAAAATTTTAAAGGGACAATTTTTCACGGGGAAAAAAATCTCTGAATTTACATGAAAAAGTTTTAAAAATGTTCCCAAAAAATTATTCTCAACATAAATTGGGCCCCCATTTAGATTTCAAAAAAAAGGGTGTGTCAGGAAGGCCCCAAAAAAGGCTGGGGGGCCTTTTAAGGGGGTTGGAATTGGGCCCCTTTCAAATTTAAAGGGGGAAAAAAAATGTTTTAGATCTGTTCAAATTTTTAGAATAACCCCCTTAGGGGAATGATTTCCCAAAGGTTTTTCCCCCTTAATAAACCCCTAAGGAAGAATTTGGGGTTTTTTTGACAAAAACAAAATTTGATCTCAGCATTAAAAAAGGGTAAAACTTGGGGAGAAAAACCCCCCTTTACTGAATTTTCCCGAGAAATTTTTGGGAAAACTTTTCCCAATAATTTCAGCTAGAGGTTTCCCTACATAGTAAAGGGAAAATTAGGGGGGGGAAGGGCACCCTGCCGTTTTTAACCATTTTTCAAGGGGGAAAGGAGTAGGAAAAGAAAAACCCGAGGACAAAAACCCCCGCAGGGTGGGTAGGGGGTAAAAGGGGGCCCTTTAAATTGGGCCCGCAAAAAAAAAAAACCCCCAAAGGGCCAAATTTTTGAAGGACTAGTTCCCCGTTTGGGGCCAATTAAATCTATCAAAAAACCTTTTCCGCGTCCAGCGCCCAAAAAGGCCACACTGGACACGGAGGAGGCGGCTACTAGCATCAAGTCCAGGAGACGGCGAGTGGCGTCCCGTGCTTGTCTGCCTTTCACCAAGACTACCTGGTCTTTGTGGATCAGGGACGGTAATATGGTATTCAAGCGAGTTGCGATGATTTTAGCATAAAGCTTAATGTCCAAATTAAGCAGTGAAATAGGCCTGTAATTGGAGGTGAGTTATTGTCTTTTACCCGGCTTAGGAATCGTAGTGATGATTGCAGACAACAATTCTGGCTTGGGGGATTTTGAGGAGGCGATTTCGTTATAGAGATCTAATAAGTGAGGGGAAAGATGCTCAGAAAAAACTTGGAAATATTCATTGGAAAGACCATCAGGGCCTGGTGCCTTGTTAGGTTTGCTGGACCTAATAACTTTTTGGACTTCAGCTAATGAAAACGGCCTATTAATATCTTCAAGTTGGGATGAATTCAGCTTAGGTAAATGAATGGAGTCTAGGAAGGAATTAATTTCAGATGTCGTAGGAGCAGGGACATTTTCGTTAGAGTGAATGTTATACAGTTGGAAGTAAATTGGTTTGCAATATCTTTTGGATTCATTAATTTCTCTCCCGATGGCGATATGAGATGAGCAATACGTGTCTTTGCATGATGTGTTTTAATTCTGTTAGCCAGTAATCTACCAGGTTTATCACCTTGGATATAAAATTGCCATTTTAGCTTAGCTAGATGGAACCCCCATTATTTATGAAGATAGATAGAACGGAGCTTATTTCTTAAATCTGTCAAAGTGTTGTTATTTAGCACAGAAGTGTTTAATTTGAAGTCAGTTTCTGCTTTCTTAATAGCCTCTAAAAGGTTATTGGTTTCCGTTTGTCGCTTCCTATTTTCCCTACTTGCAAGCTGAATAAGTAATCCCCGCATTTTTATGCCCTTTGGGGAGCACCATAAGTCCAATTGAAGGGTAATGGGGTATTGATCTCAAAGAAACCTTTAATTTGGAGGAAAAAATATTTAATTGGCAGGTTTTTTAGAAGGTAGTTGTTTTAGAAAACCAAAAAAATAAGAGTAGTGATGTTTGAAGGCCCGGAGGATATAATTAGATCTTCTGGGGCATGGTCCGACCAGGTAACACTACCTATCTGCGAAGAGACTAGCTGATCCAACACAATTTTGTCAGTTATAAAGAAATCAATACGGGAATGGACCTGCTTAGGGGAAGAGTAGAATGTGTAGTCACGTTCAGAGGTATGAAGGTATCTCCAGACATCATGCAGATCTTCTTCCAAAAATAGGGAATGAAGATCATGTCCAGACCTATTTCTAAGACTTGATCTGTCCAATCTGTATTAACTGCCGAGTTAAAATCTCCGCAGATAATTAAACCCCCTTTCCTTATAGCTTTTGCTTTACTGATGACCTTCCTAACAAAAAAGAAATTTGCCTAGTGTTTTGGAGCGTTTAAAAGGCTGTTAAAGTATTTTGGCCTAGAATTAATCTCACATATTAGTATAATATATCTTCCTTCCGGAATCACTTATAGAGTGAATGAGATTGAAGGAAATAGAATTTTTTAATCAAGATAGCAACTCCCGCATGTTTAGACTGGGCCTGTGAGTGAAAGATGTGTGGAAACAATTTATGCTTTTTCAAAATTTGATCTTCCCCTAATAGATGCGTTTCATGGATGCAGGCACGTCCCCCGCAGATTTTAGGATACCCTTTTCATAGAAAGGGACGTTTGAAAGGGGGATTTTAAATCCCTTTACATTAAAAGAACAAATTTAATCATTATCTTTCCCAAAAAAAGAAAATTTCAATGAAGAAAAGGGGGGAAACCGCCCCCGCAAGGCCCGATAAAATTTGTAGAAGCATAATTTTTAGTATTGTCACTCAAATAAAAAAACATACAAAAAAAAACAAAAAAAAATCAACATCAGATAAATCCACATTGAAGATTATTTCTCCTAAAAGGGGAAAGAAAAAAAAATTGGGGCAAATCCCGCCTTGACTTAAGGGGGAAAAGCGGCAAATGCAAAAAAGCGAACGAATAGGTGGAGGACAAAAGAGCCTCAGACTAATAGTGGCAAAGGGCATCAAACCCCCGCTCGGGTGTTTGGATTTGACTTTGTGGCTTATCGGGACCAGAGCGGCTAATAATTTCGGGGCCAAAGCTTTTTTTTCGGGGACAGGGCTTAAGTCCGAGGAGGCAAGTAGGTTCCAAACCCTTCCGTTTAACAGGCATCCTCTGGAGAATTACAGATGAACTGGGTCCCATTTTGATAATGATGATTTTCACTGGGCCCCATCTATAGGGGATTTCTTTCTCTCTGAGTTTTTTGGTGTAAGGTTGGAATTTTTTTCGCCTGAGCATTGTACCGAGGAGGGGGTCGGGAAAGAGGATATCGATGGAAATGATCAGGCAGGGATTTGGTCTTGGGGGGGCCCCCCAAAAAAAGCCCTCTTTCCATTGTAGAAGTGGATTCTGCGTTTTAGTGTCCCTGGGGAATTTTGTTGAGGCAAATTTCTTTGGTTTTGGAATTCTATGAAATCCTGTCTATAGTAAGGTCTGGGGGGAGGGGGGAGTTTGGAAGGACTAAGGCCATCAAGTCAAAAGGGAAGATTCAGTTGGCCCGGGAAGAACGGATTCTGGAATTCCTCGGACCCTCACATTGTTGCGTCTGGCCCCTATTTTCCCGGGCCCCAGGACTTTGGAAAGCCAGTCTGCATTCTTTTTAATATTTTGGCGTCTTAAAAGGGCTATTTGAGATTTGTGAATTCTGCCATTTTGTTTTCGAATGTTTGGTACGGGGGGCCGAGAGTAAAAGCCCTGCCTTAGGTATCCTCATCTGCTTTAATCTGGTTGCAGTAGATGGGAAAGAGGGGGGAAAGAGATTTTGAGAGAGAAAATGTTAGGGGTTTGGGAGTCAGACACTCTGGATTTTTTAAATCGAAGAATTTGGGTTTTGAAAATTTGGGGGAGAAGTTGGAGGCGGGGGGGAACTTAAATCCTTTATGGCTTTGGAGGAGGCTGGGAAATTTTTTGGGTTGGATTTTCTGATTTTTTTAGGTACCTCCCTGGGAAAAAAAACAGAGAGATAATGGAAAGGAACTCTGAAAACAAGTACTTCTTAGAAAGGTTAGCACTCAGGTGTGGTTTTCCCTTTGGGTAGGGCAGCCAGGCACGGGTGTGAAAAAAGCTGTTCAAGTTGCGCCCTGTTGGGGAATATATCTGTTAGGGTTACAAACTGGAACTAACAGCACGCCCCTTAAAATCTGCTGGTCGTATAATGGTGAGAGGGAATTGAGTCCTTTGCAAGGGTAGCAGACCTTGCTGAATGTCAAAAGTAGGGTTGGGGCAGCAGAGTTATGCAGGTCCCTTTGAGCTTAGCAAAGAAATTGGGGTAAATGTTTTCACTTTAAATTTTCACTCCTTCTCGGAAGGGGGTTTAAGACCAAAGGTCTAGGGGCAAAATTTTTTTTTTAGAACAAAAAGGGGCAGAGCAAGAAATCCTTATTTTCAGGGGGGGGGTTTTAAACTTGGTTAGGGGGTAAGGCAGGAGCTGAGGGGACAAAACTATGCCCTTTTGTACAGCACTTGCAGGGGGCAACCCAAGGAATAATTGTGGGTGGTATAAGGTTAGAATTCTATCACTCGAGGGGAGCCAGCAATTTTCCCAGAAAAGCATAATGAGGTGCAAGGGGCGCCGTGATTTTAAGCCTGGTACACTTTTAAACAGAAGAGCGGGTTTGGATTCCTTATATAAATGCCTCAGGAGTGGCACAGAGAAGGTTAATTCTGAGCCACTTTTAGTCCCCTCACAGATAAGTGCTGACGGAGAATATCTTTAGGTTAACTGTAGGCAAGAGATATGATCTAAGTGTGCACTGGGCTCCCCCCTTTTCCGCCCATCAGGGAAAAATGGGGGCAGTGGTTTTGACTATCAGGAATTGAAGCTGGGGTCCCCTGTGTAGTCCAATCAACAGGGCACACAATGGTCCATTTCCCAGGTGAAGAGCAGGAGGTGTTTGCCCTTTGATATGCACAGGACTCCCCAGTGTGCAGCTCCAGAGAAGAGCAGGAGGTTTGTGTCCTTTGATATGCACAGGGATCCCCAGTGTGCAGCTCCAGAGAAGAGCAGGAGGTTTGTGTCCTTTGATATGCACAGGGATCCCCAGTGTGCAGCTCCAGAGAAGAGCACAGAGGCAACAGGCAGCTGCCCAATGATTTAAAGCAGAGGTACCTTAAATGCTTCTCACAACTGCAAAGCTCAGCAGGAGCTTCAGCGATACCCCAGGGTCTCTCAGAGAATCCGCTCCCAGGCTCCGGTGAGTACAGACATGGGTTCGCAACAGGCTGGATTGAGAGCGCAGGAGAGGCGCCGACACCACACTGAGAGGCACAGTGGTAATGGGGGGCCACAGCAAGGTTTCAGCACTGGCTTCTGGGGGTCCTTTAGAACTCTGGTCAGGCGAAAATCAGAGGTCCGAGCGGCTCAAAAGATCCGGTCCGATTCTGACCCTTTAGAAACATTAGGAAAGGCTTCTGGTCTCAAAGGTTTGGGTTTGGCCGAGTTTTTGGAGTGGCTAGGGAGCTGTAGCACACGTCCCCCTCTCTCCCCCCGTCAGGGGCCCGCCCCCATGATTTTACTAACTTTTAAACAATGGTGTCACAAAAAAAAATTCTTGAATCACATGGGGTAGCTAAAAGTATCAAAAAAATTATTTTTCCCCATAAAGTGACCCCCTTGTCAATTTCAAAAATAGGGCTGTGTCAGGAAGGCCAAAACTAATATCAAGAAACTAGGCGGCACTCCAAAATTCTTTTCAAACTTATATCAAAATTTTATTATTCCAAACAACAACATCGTAGTAAAGCCGACTTCATATTAAAAAATTCATTTTCATGCGTTTACAATTTAACCCTAGCGTTTCGGGGCTAAACATAATCCTTTTTCAATAGAATCTTCTTAATACATTATTAATTCTTTCTTGTACAATTCATTTTAATTATTGGACCAGTCCACATGCATGTTTGAAGCCAGCTTCAAACGCAATGATGCATGTGGACTGCTCCAATAAGTAAAATGAATTGTACAAGAAAGAATTAATAATGTCGCGGACCACAGGTTGAGAACCTCTGATGTAATGCATTGGAGGTTTTGAATGGAACCTTCATGCAGATGTGAACCAGGCCTCAAAAGGATTATCCATTTCTGGTTAGGAAAAATCCACACAGTCAAGGATATAATAGATCGGGGAATTTGGATCTTTGTGTTTTTGACTGAGGTTATTTTTAAAAAATAATGCTTAGAGAGTATAAACTTCATGTAGGTGAGCACCTGCTTGAGACTCAATCTACTTACATCCTAATTACATCCTTAGGCTATGTTCGTATTGAAAAATATGCTGCATAGTACACGGATACAGGTCTGTCTCTTCCATTGGGCAAGGTAGGCGGTTGCCCGGGTGCCTCACGAGCTCAGGGAGCCCCCTCGGGCAGCTGCCTACCCTGCACAATGGAAGAGACAGCAGTGAATACATGCAGGGACATTGGGGTAGGGAGTTCAGCGGTGCGCTACTGCTTTCCAAGTGTGTGTGGGGTAGAAATCGCAGATCGCAGCAGCGGAGCCGTCCCCCTACATAGCTCTCCTATCTGAGCACTTTGAAAGCCTCCACCGGAGCTCACTGTAGCTGTCGAGATAGAAAGGAGGGGGAGGGGCTCTCTCAGCACAGCACTCTGCAGGAGCAGAAAGCTGCTGTTCCCTGCTGTAACTCCCCCCTCCTCTATGGCTTGTGAATACAGTGCTGAGACTGGCATGGTGCTTAGGTACATTATGTGTTTATGTATATGGACAAGGGGGACAGTGTGTACATTTTTGTGTACATGGGTATGGGTGTGGTTTACATGGATATGCAAGTGTGTGGGTGTGTGACATGGGTATGGATGCGTGAGTGTGCATGTGTGTGTACATAGGGGGGTGTGTGTACATATGGGTGTGTGTGTACATGGGTATGGGTGCGTGCGTGTACATGGGATATGGGTGTGTACAAAAAAAATATAAAAAGTAGGCAGTGCTTACCCCACTATATGGCTTGATTTCTTGCAGTGTTTAAGACATACACCTGTAGCTTTCTTCATGACCGCAGCCTGCTTCGGCTAATGGCAAATAACGATAAGTGAAAAATGATATAGCATTGGTAGCTAAAACCAGGGTTTTTATTGTTTTTATTTAGTGGGGGGGAGGTGTGTGAGATGTTAGGAGTGGGGGGAGGTGTGTGGGGTGTTAGGAGTGGGGGGGGGTGGGTGGGGGGGTGTGTGGTGTTAGGAGTGGGGGGGAGGTGTGGGGGGGTGTTTTAGGAGTGGGGGAGAGTGTGGGGGTGTTAGGAGTGGGGGAGAGGTGTGTGGGGTGTTATGAGGGAGGTGTTGGTGAGGAGTGGGGAGGGAGGTGTGTGGGGTGTTAGGGTGTGGGGGGAGGTGTATGCCACCTGCTGTCCCTGCACATCTAAGCCTATCCAGTGTATGCCATCTGCTGGCCCTGTGTATCTAAGCCCAAGTTGCTTCATATGTTGTGTGAACCTCTTCTAAGTTGAGGGAGTTTTCAAGCTCATTGCTTAGGGCAGTCTGAGTTGTAAATACGGCCATGGATGGGGTATGTCAATTCTGCATAAAAAGAGTGGTTTTCATTTTTATCTACATAGCACATGAGGGCTGGTTTTTGTGGGACAAGATGTTCGTTTTAATGGTGCCATGAACATACCATGTAATGTGTTGGGAATCTGAAATTTTTTTTTTAAGTGGGGTGAAATGTGAAAAAAACGTACTTGCACCATGTTTGCAGTGTTTTTGTTTTTATGGTGTTAACTTTTTGGTATAAGTGATGTGTTAGGGTATGTTCATACGGCGTCTTGCATCCGTGTTAACATATGCTTTTCTGATGCGTCTCTAGGTCTGTCTGAACGTACCCAGAGATGCATCGAACAATTAGCAGTGAGTTTATCACTGCCGGCAATAACAAACATGCAACGGCGTTCACATGAGAGATCGCCGCTGCATGTTTCCATCGTGCCTGTCGGGTCCGTCTTTCAAAGAAATTACATGCAATTCTTTGAACGACGGACCCGACAGGCACGATGCAAACACGTAGCAGCGATCTCTCATGTGAATGTCGCTGTGTGTTTGTCATTGCCAGCAGTGATGCAGTCACTGCTTATGGTTAGATGCATCTCTGGATCTGTTCTAATGAACCCAGAGACGCATCAGAAAAGCGTATATGTATACGGAGGCAAGACGCCGTATGAACATACCCTTATCTGTATTCTGTATTGGTTGGGGACCCAGTTCACAGCTCTGCCCAGGGGCCCATAATGCTGTTAAGACGGCTCGGATTTCTGTTGTGTATTTTATTTTATTTTTATATGAATTTTAGTGCTAGGGTGTAGATTAGCCTCATAATGTAGGCTAACCTGCATCCTGGCTCCCCGAAATACAACCCCTGTTCATTAGCTCTATTAGAGCAGGGTAGTCAGACTAGGGCCTGTGGTCCAAATCTGTCCTGCAGTGTAATTGTATTTTGCCCAGGTTGCTGCCAGGCACTTTACAGAGAAGAAGAGGAAGAAGCCAGGAGCTTTCATTACACCACTCTGACTCAACCCCTTCCTTCTACAAAGAGCACACAGAAACAACTCAGACAGTAGGATAACTAATAAGAGGAGCTGACAGAGAGAAACAAGAATCCAGAACCTCAAGACTTAACTTTCAAGCTCCTTCTCATCCCCAGCATCTCTGCAGGCAGCAGGGTAATCCAAACAGAGATGCCACACCATGCAATAGATAAGAAGCACTGGGAAGACAACAGGACACAATGAGTTAATTATCAGTGGTCAATACAAATAAGGTGGACTCTGGACTGTTTCTCTGGCCCTAAAAGGTTACCAGGGCACAAGGCAGTAGGAGAGAAGAGCACTTGAGGGAAAAGACAGTTTTGTATCATGCTGCAGCAACACAGAAGGGGGTGAGCAGTAGGACATCTTTCATCTCCCACATAAAGCACATACACAGTGTCTATTAACCCTCAGCCTAGCTCAGTGTCAGATTCAGTCCTAAAGAGAATAATATCATCATATTTATCACCCATAAAACACAGTTGAAAAAAAAATTAACACATTTTCTCACATGTAGAAAGCTCTCTGGATAGCAAACCAAAGTCAGCAAGACAAATCAGGGTTAAAGGTGTGGGCAGGGACCAATTGTAGACATTTTTTTATTAAATATCAAGGTTGGCCCACAGTGTAATTGAGTTTGACAGCCCTGTATTAGAGACCCCCATATGCAGTCCCCTCTTTTTGAGCACCACCTGTCCAGACAGACTCATGCCATCTATGTATTGTGTTACCAGATACACAATGGACAACTAGTCACAACTTGGTATTATTTAGCCAAAAAGAAATCCAATTTAAGCATTTATATCTTGATAAAATCAAGTTACATTTCAAATTTGATGTTGCTAATTGTTGACTTTTGCATCAATTTAATCTGAATAGTGCAGTGATTTACATTTTTAAAACCCTGGTGGAGTTGAGGGGGCACAAAAAGACATCCTGCACATGGCACATGGTGCCTTCTAGCCTAAGGTCGACATTGTCTAAAGACATAGGTCGACATCTACTGTATGAATTCGCCTTCCCCATTTTTTTTGCCGTATATTGCTGGTTCTAAAGATGTATGAACAGGCATATGGCCAAACTTTGCAAAATGTGCGCTTGACAGCACATTTTAATGCGCCGAAGTTTGTTGCCAAACTGCCATACAAAGAAATTTTCATTCCTACTGTCATATTATTCACTCCTCTATATCTATTTAGAACTGGTGTGTCAGCACCAAGTTACAAAAATGTGAATTCATAGATGTCCCCATACCACTTATTACTTCTTACTCATGTCATGAGCCATCAGTGGAAGGTCCCACACTGACCATGTTGGCCCAAAGTTGATCAACTGATCCAGTGTGGGCCTAGCTCCCCTCCTGTTATTATGGCAAAGTCTAATCCCTTCCCGATAATTGATATAACTGTACGTCATGATGTTTGGTAGGATGTATTAAGTGAGCAAAAACTGTCAATCTGTACAGTGACCTCCATAAAAACTAAAAAGCTCCTCAGAGTGGGCAGACTATAAAGGCGGGTGGAGAAGTGGAGTGGGGGAGGTGGAGTAGACCAGTGGATAAGGAGATCCATGTGTTGCAAACCAGCATTGAAGATATAGGTACTAACTGTGTAATAAATAATCACATGCTGTCTACTAAAGGTTTAATGTATAATCCCATGCCATCATCTGAAAGGGTAAAGTATAATCCCATGCCATCTACCAAAGGAGAGATGTTTAATCAAATGCCGTCATCTGAACAGGTAACATTTAATCCCATGCTGTCTACTGATCGGGTAATGTATGATCCCTTGCCGTCTAATGAACATGTTAGATACAATCCCAAACCGTTGAAAGAAATTATAAAACTGAAAGGGAACTTAAAATGTCTATTCACAAATGCCAGAAGTCTTGCAACCAAAATGGGGGAACTTGCGGCGCTAGTTTAAGAGGAGCTGATTGATGTGGTAGGTATTGCTGAAACATGGCTGGACTCCTTGCATGATTGGGCGGTCAACCTTCAAGGTTTTAATCTATTTAGGAAAGACAGAGCGGACAGGAGGGGAGGAGGAGTGTGTTTGTATGTCAGAGTGATATGAAGACAAATGTGAAAGTGGTAATAGGGGGCGGAGTAGCTAATGATGTGGAAACATTGTGGGTGGCAATACAAGGGGGGGTTAATGCAGAAAATATTATTTTTGGTGTAATCTTTAGACCTCCGAACATCACTGAGGAGATAGAAGAATCGGTGCATAATCAAATGGTGCGGGCAGCACAGACAGGCACAGTGGTAATAATGGGTGACTTTAATTACCCAGGCATTGACTGGGGTCACAGTTCTGCATCAACTGAAAAGGGAAGGAAGTTCCTCAATCACTTAGAGGATAATTTTATGGGGCAGTTTGTGGAGGAACCCACTTGAAGTGATGCTCTGTTGGATATGGTACTTTCTAACAAAGCAGAACTTGTCGGAGCGGTCACGGTTTCTGAAAATCTAGGTAACAGTGACCACAATATAATTCATTTTAGCGTAAACTGGAAAAAAGAAAAACAGAGCGGGAGGGCAAAAACATTTAATTTTAAAAGGGCCAAATTTTCCTTATTGAGGGATGCAATACAGGACATAGACTGGGAGCAGCTATTAGCAAATAATGATATAGAAACCAAATGGGAGAACTTTAAATATACTTTGGGGAAATTTATTGCAAAATATATTCCTATGGGTAACAAGTATATGCGACTAAAACTAAAACCAACATGGCTCCTACCTTCTGTTAAGAGGGCAATAAACAATAAAAAAAAGGGCATTTAAAAATATAAGTAAGAGGGCTCGGCATCAGCCTTTGAAAATTACAGAGAGCTTAATAAAATCTGTAAAAAAGTGATAAAAGCAGCTAAAATTCAAAATGAAAGACAGGTGGCCAAGGACAGCAAGAGTAACCCCAATAAATTCTTTAAGCATATAAATGCCAAAAAGCCGAAGTCAGTGCAAGTAGGACCCTTAAAAATCTGTGATGGGGTGCTGGTCACTGGGGACAAGGAGAAGGCAGAGGTACTAAATAGGTTCTTCAGCTCAGTATATACTATCAATGAGAAAGTAATTGATGGGGATGGGCCAAGTGTAGATGTAGGTGGTGCCAGTACTGTTAATACATCATCTGCTATAATTAATTGGCTCAGTGTAGAAAAAGTCAAAGTCAAGTTAAATATACTGAATGTGAACAAGGCTCCAGGCCCTGATGGCATACACCCAAGAGTTCTTAAAGAGCTCAGCTCAGTTATCTCTGTGCCCCTGTACATTATATTTAGAGATTCCCTGGTGACTGGTATAGCACCAGGAGACTGGCGCAAAGCAAATGTAGTTCCCATCTTCAAAGAAGGCTGCAAGTCTTGCCCAGGTAATTATAGACCAGTAAGTTTAACATCTGTTTTGGGAAAATGTTTGAGGGGCTCATAAGGGACTATATACAGGAATATGTGGACAAATACAATATTATGAGTGATTGCAAGCATGGATTTACTAAGGACAGAAGCTGACAGACCAATCTAATCTGTTTTTATGAAGAGGTGAGTAGAAGTCTGGATAGCGAGGCGGCTGTGGATATTGTGTTTTTAGACTTTGCAAAGGTATTTGACACAGTCCCGCATAAGCGTTTTTTAGGTAAATTAGAATCCATGGGGTTAGAGATAACAGTGTGTAATTGGATTAAAAGCTGGCTGTTGGATTGTACTCAGAGAGTGGTGGTAAATTACTCCTACTCTGAGTGGTCCTCTGTTGTGAGTAGTGTGCCGCAGGGCTCAGTATTGGGTCCTCTTTTATTTAATGTATTTATTAACAATATAGTGGAAGGGATCAATAGCACAGTTTCGATTTTTGCAGATGACACCAAGCTATGCAGGGTAGTGCAATCTATGGAAGATGCTCATAAATTGCAAGTAGATCTGGGCGTTCTTGTAGATCATAGACTACAGAACAGCATTCAGTGTCAATCAGCTGCCTCTAAGGCAAATAAAATATTGGCGTGTATTAAAAGAGGCATGGACTCGCGGGACAAGGATGTCATTCTACCGCTGTACAAAGCATTGGTGCGACCTCACTTAGAATATGCTGTTCAGTTCTGGGCCCCAGTTTATAGAAGAGATGTAATGGAGCTAGAGAGAGTGCAAAGACAAGCAACCAAACTGATAAGGGGAATGGAGCATCCTAGTTATGAGGAGAGGTTAGTAGAAGTGAATTTAGTCTTGAGAAAATACGGCTTCGGGGGGACATGATTAATGTATAAGTATGGGGAAAAATTATTTCATGTAAATCCCTCTCAAAAGACAAGTGGACATTCCCTTCGGCTAGAGAGAAAAGGATTTAATCTCCAAAGGAGAAAAACGTTCTTCACTGTAAGAACTGTAAATCTGTGGAATAGCCTGCCTGAGGAGCTGCTCACAGCAGGAACTGCAGAGAGTTTCAAGAAATTCTTAGATATCTACCTGAAACAAAAGAATATAAATGCGTACGTAGCTATGTAAGGTTCTGGATCCTGGCTGGTGGCGGCTCTGGGGTTGGGACTGGGGTTTCCCCTGGAGCAGATTGGTTCTTGCCTTGTGGGTTTCAGGGCATTAACCAGTGGGGAGGCTGGGCTTGGAATCCTTGTCTCCCTCCCTTCACCCACTTTTTCCCCACCCTTGGTTGAACTTGATGGACACGTGTCTATTTTCAACCATATTAACTATGTAACTTACAGCGTTCTTCACTGTAAGAACTGTGAATCTGTGGAATAGCCTACCTGAGGAGCTGGTCACAGCAGGAACTGCAGAGAGTTTCAAGAAAGGCTTAGATACCTACCTGGAACTAAAGAATATTAATGCCTACGTAGCTATGTAAAATTCTGGATCCTGGCTGGTGGAGGCTATGGGGTCAGAGATAGGGTCTCCACTGGAGCAGATTGGTTCTTGCCTTGTGGGTTTCAGGGCATTAACCAGTGGTTAGGCTGGGCTTAAAGTCCTTGTCTCTCTCCCTTCACCCACATTTTCCCCAACCTTGGTTGAACTTGATGGACACGTGTCTTTTTTCAACCGTACTAACTATGTAACTATAAAAATGATGCAGCTGTGTTTTTTCCCACTCCACCCAACAAAATTTTTTTTCTTTTAATTTTCCAGTACATTATATGGTACATAAAATGGTACATTAAAAATACATCTTGTCCCACAAAAAATAAAGCACTTATATGAGTATGTCAACTGAAAAATATAAAAACTTATGGCTCAAGTATGGTTGAATGGAGAAAATAAACATGTTGTTATAAAATGTGTGAAGGTGAAATGTTCATGAATGTGAAAATGTTCATGAAGGTGGGGAGCCCACTCATGAAATGTTTGCACTAGGCCCACTAGTGGGTTAAAACGGCCCTGCCTAGAGTGGTTCTCTGCTTAGATAACTGTTAAGGGCTTTATTGCAGAAAGAGACGAATACAGGTGTGGAAAAGGAGATGTGGATCCTTGGGACCATGGAGAGCAGTTGCCTGTCCAGCTGCGTTCAGGGATGTAAGGAGCAATAGAGTCCAGATCACCGACGTGACACCGGGAACAAGGGAGGAACAGCAGGTTTGTACCAGCAGGCAAGACACAAGAGGAACAGTTGGCTTGTACCAGCAGGTAGGACAACAGGAACAACAAAGGACAAGGGTCACCAGGATGCAGGAATCCAGGAACTCAGAGGGCATGAGCCATAGTGAAATAGACCCTAACTTGCACATCAGATACTCAGGCCCAGACTGGATGATGATCTACAGCTTAAGGAGAACTGATGCAGGACTTAACTGCTGCCCTGCTGGACAGCAGAGGCCAGATTCCACCCCCAGTATCAAATGGAAACTTACTGACACAGGGGAGGCAGGGAAATTTGCAGATCATGACAATTACAAAGTTAAAGGGGTTTCCTCACCAAAATGATTAGCTTATAAAAAGAAGTTAATAAAGACTATTACCAAATAAATTGCTGTTTTGATTTTGCTTTGTTCAGGAGATAAAGGAGATTATATCTACTGCTAGTGTACACACGTTTTTCTTAGTTACCAACCCCTTCTCTCTGCTTTTACTCTTATCTGACTGCTGCAAGCTGCTGTATGTCCATGATGAGTCACTTCCTGGTCCATGGTGAGTCTTATCTCTAGCACAGGAGTTTGTTTACCTAACCCTTAGGCTGTGTCTACACTGCATAGCTTAACGATCGTATTTTCAGGGCTTAAAAATACGATAGTTCTTGTGGCCCCATAGACCAGAATAGAAAAGACAAGCTGTAGTCTCCACAACTTGTCTTCTCTCCGCTCGTCCTCTGGCGGCGGATTATACAACATATTGTATAATACGCCGGCGCTTTTAGTTTTCTTGCTGGTGTTTTTGTCCAATGCAGTTTAGACATAGCCTTAGAGCTCCTTAGCTTTGTGCACTACATATTATAAACATCTTGCATTCTTATCATTGTAGCAGGAATAGCTAGGAATAGCAGAGTTTATATGCCAATCACTGCTGTAGAACCGCCCACAACCTGAACAGGAGCCTAAAGCTGGCTTTGGATCTTGGAAACAGCCTTGTGAGGCAAACCCTTTAAAGCTATTTATTTTGTGTTGATTATAAATTCCAAAGTTGAGTACACTTCCTTCTTCTGGATTACAAATCAACGATACTTCCTTTTTGTGTATCACAAAGATCAAAGAAGATTACTCAGATATTTAATAAATCAGTAAATCTGACAGCTTTGCTAAATGTTGGCAAAAGGTGATGGGTGGAATGTATACTGCTTTTATGCAGGAAACGTCTGAATACACTAGGAAAAAAAAATTTTGATGCCTAGAAATTTTTACTTTATTCTGGGTATTTGAGTGCTGAGTCCGAAAATCCCATCCTTTTTGTTCTCTAGCAGCTCTAGTTTGCGAGATGTTGATTACATGATTCTACGTTCTTCTTGTGATTAATTTGTGTAGTGCTGATAAATAGAATTGATTTTGCTGATGCACATTCATATTTTTGTTTGCATGTGATCTTTAAATGTTCTAAAATGTATGTATTTTCTGATTCACATGAATTTCCAACATTTCTTTAGTACAATATTGAGTGACCACTACTTTTGGGAGCATATACTACTTGGTAAGATGGCAATGCTGGATCTCCAAAACTAAAGCTGATAGGGGAAAACAGGTGTTATTTTTAGAATAAGCACCACAAATATACTCAGAAATGGTTCCAACTTTAAATGAGTGTTCTCCACTGTTATGTATTATGGAATAAATGGCCCCATACAGCTGAAACATACAATTGAAACCAGAAGCTTAAATACACTATATAAAAAGACACATATTCATGTTTATATCAATATCTGACATGAAATCAAAATAAACCTTACCTGTTTTAGGTCAATTAGGAACCAAAATTATTTATATTTGGCAAATGCTAGAATAATGAGAGAAAAAGAATTGTTAAGGCATCTTTATTATTTTCTGCAAAGTAAAAAATGTACATACATTTCATTAATATTTTGTAGCATTGACCTTAAACTATATGACTTGGGTCAATCGTTTTGGATATCCTTCCTCAAGCTTCTCACAATAGTTGGTAGGAATTTTGGCACATTCCTCCTGACAGAAATGGTGTAACTGAGCCTTGTTTGTAGTTCGCCTTGCTCCCACCTGCCTTTTCAGCTTTGCCCATACCTTTTCAATAGGTTTAAGATCAGGGCTTAGTGATGACCACTCCAATACATTGACTTGGTTATCCTTAAGCCACTTTGTAACCAGTTTGGCAGTATGCTTCGGGTAATTGTCCATTTGGAAAACCCATTTCCACCCAAGCTTTAACTTCCTGGCTGATGTCTTGAGATGTTGCTTCAGTATTGCCACATAATCTTCTTTTCTCATGAGGCCATTTATTTTGTGATGTGCATCAGTCCCTCCTGCAGCAAAACAACACCACAACATGATGCTGCCACTCTCATGTTTCACAGTTGGGATGGTGTTCTTAGGCTTCCAAGCTTCTCCCTTTTTCCTCCAAATATAAAAATGGTCATTATGGCCAAACAGTTTAGTCAGACCACAGGACATGTCTCCAAAAATGTAGGTCTTTGTCCCTGTGTGCATTTGCAAACATTAATCTGGCTTCTATATGTTTCTTTTGGATTAATAGCTTTACTACCTTTACTATTGGTGTTTTTTTACAGTAGCATGACCCCAAAACCAGCAACAACGACCTCATGGACACCCAGAATAAAATTAGCAAGAAGAAATTGTCACGGGACTCAATGAGCGGAAGGTGGATTCTCTGGTCACCGCGAGGAGTTGGCGTACCCTACACTGGGGAGCGGAGTCTAAGAGGCCCATTATTTTCACCAGAGCAGGCCGCAAGGCAGGATGGACTTTGCCACAGGGAATCCCCCAGGTCGCTAACCCCGACGAAGGACCCAGCGGTGATAGCCGAAGCAGGATGTGTAGACACCAAGCCAACTGGAGCGTGGACCCGAAGCAGGGATGAGCAGGCTAGGCAGGAACAGAGCAGGGCGGACAAAGATCAGCATAATAAACAAAGACAGGAACCTCAATGGAGTGATAAGAGAATTTGCTAGAGAGTACACAAGAACGTCACTAGTGAACGAACACCAACAACTGGGCGCTGACGGTAAGAAGAGGAATCCCTATAAAGCCCATGTCCAAACGCCATAGGTGGAAAAGGGAATAGCTGTAGTGTACTGGCCCTTTAAATCTAGAAGAGCTGCTCGCACGCGCCCCCTAGTGGCCAGCCGGGATAGTGCGGACAGAGGCAGGAGAAGCCACAGCAGAGCGCAGCTCGAGGAGGAAGCAGGACGGGGCCAGGTAAGTAGACACGCAGCAAAGCGAGCACCGGGGCAGCGGCACCTGTGGTCAGGAGCCATAGGTGTCGGACCGCAGCGCGCAGCGTGACAGTAGCCCCCTTTAGGGCTTCTCCTTCCAGAAAACAAAAAATGTTGGATAAGAGCGGGAGCACTGATGTTCTCTTGCGGCTCCCAGGACCTCGCCTCACTACCGAAGCCCTTCCAGTCCAGGAGATAATAGATTGTACCTCTGGAATGCTTCATGTCAAGGATTTCCTTCACTATGGCAGCAGGAACCACCTTGAGCAAATACCGATTGAGAATCACCAGTTTCAGGAGAGACACATGAAATGAATTGGAGACGCGGTGGGAGGTAGGTGAAGTTTGTAGGATACCAGGTTGATCCAATGTAGAATAGAGAAAGGACCAAGATAGCGTGGGGCAAATTCGAAACTGGGCATTCAGAGGCGGATGTGCTTGGAGGAGAGCCAGACTTTATCCCCAGGTTGGTATGTGGGAGACGCTCTACGTTTCTTTTCGGCTTGTGCCTTAAAACGGTCGGCAGCTCGACGCAAATTTTGACAGTTGAGTTGCCAAATTTGAAGAAAGTCACGTACTAGGGTGTTGGCTGCAGGAACTTCCGAAAATGCAGAGAACAGCAGAGGAAGATGAGGATGTTGGCCAAACACTACGTCAAAAGGAGACTCCCCAGAGGACTCGCAAGAATGGTTATAGTATGCGAACTCTGCCCCGGGAAGCAGAAAGACCCAATCGTCTTGCAGAGCTGAGGTAAATTGGCGCAGATAGTTCACCAGGACCTTGTTGACCCGCTTCACGGTCATTGGACTGCGGATGGTAGGCAGATGAGAAATCTAATTTAATTTTCAAAAGAGAACACAAGACACGCCAAAAGCGAGAGGTGAATTGCACACCTCTATCTGAGACAATGTTTGAAGGCATCCCATGTAAACGTAAGCTGTGCTGTGCAAACAATGTAGCCAGCTGCAGAGCAGAAGGAAGATCTGGCAGAGGTGTAAGATGCACCATTCTAGAGCAGCGGTCCACCACGACCCAGACAACCAATCACCCCTTGGAGGACGGGAGATCAGTAACGAAATCCATTGGCTCCATGGTATTTCTGGTACTGGTAAGGAAAACAGGAAACCAGCGGGTCATAGATGAGAGCTCTTATTCCAGGCACAGTTAGGGCAAGTGGCCACAAAATCCTTGACATCCTGCACGAGGGATGACCACCAGTAGTGACGCGTGATCAGGTGGAGGGACTTGCGATTCCCGGAATAGTTGACCACTTTGGAAGTATGACCCCAGGACAGAATGCGCTTTCTCAGGGCGGGGCGCATGAAGGTCCTACCAGGTGGAATTTCTCATATCGATATGGGGGCAACAAGGACGAGATGGTCAGGAGGGATAAGGTACTGCAGTTCAGATTAAGAATCAGATGCAAATGTGGCCCAGGACAGAGCCTCCGCCTTGAGGTTTATGCCAGCTGGCTGGAAGTGGAGGTTAAAGTTGAAACGAGAAAAGAATAAAGACCAGCGAGCCTGATGAGGATTCAACAGTTGAGCCGTCTGTAGGTATAGAAGATTTTAGTGATCCGTGTAGATGGTCACCAGATGTAGAGCGCCCTCCAGAAGATGTCACCATTCGTCCAAAGCCAGTTTGATCGCCAGCAGTTCCCTGTCCCCGTTGGAGTAATTCTTCTCAGCAGGGGAGAAAGTTTTAGAGAAGAAGCCAGAGGTAAGAAATTTGCCTTTGTTGGATTTTTGCAGGAGGGCGGCTCCAGCTCCTACCGAGGAGATATCGACTTCCAGAAAAAAAAAGGACTCTCCGGATCCGGGTGGTGAAGAACAGAAGCGGAGGCAAAGACCGACTTTAACTGGGCAAAAGCTTCTTCAGCTGAATAGCTTGGAGACTGACGGGGCGTGGCTAGTTTAATACTGCTGAAGACTTTTCCGGATCCATTAGAAGACCTTGTGCAAAAATTATGTACCCCAAGAATGGTAAACTGGTCCATTCGAATAGACACTTCTCCAACTTGGTATAGAGGTGGTTGTGTCTAAAGTGGGAGAGTATTAATCGAACATGAGCCCGATGGGATTTAAGATCCGGGGAGTAGATTAAGATGTAGTCCAGGTAAACTAGAACACAGTGGTAGAGAAGATCTCGAAAGATGTCATTCACGAACTCTTGGAACATGGCGGGGGTGTTGCAGAGGCCAAAGGGCATGACCAGATTTTCGTAATAGCCATCCCGGGTGTTAAAGGTGATCTTCCACTCATCCCCTTTGCGTATCCGGATCAGGTTGTAGGCGCCCCTTGGAGAAGACTGTGGCTCCCCGGATTCTATCGAAGAGTTCCAAAATCAAAGGCAGTGGGTAACGATCCTTAATGGTGATTTTATTAAGACCCCGATAGTCTATGCAAGGCCGCAAAGACCCGTCCTTCTTCTCGACAAAAAATAATTCAGCCCCCGCGGGAGATGATGAATTGCGGATGAAGCCCTTTTCCAGATTCTTCTTGATATATGTCAACATAGTCTCAGTTTCAGGTTGAGATAAAGGATATACTGTACCCCGGGGAGGAATGGAACCAGGCTGTAGGGCCGATGAGGAAGGAGAAACTCTGCCTGTTTAGTGCAGAAAACGTCCGTAAATTCCCAATAGTGAGTAGGAAGGCCAGATTTTCTCCTGATGTAGTACTCCTATACAAATTAAGGGGTTACGCGTGGTACCGGATCGTACAGGAGAGAACTTCATTCATGGATGAGACGGAGAGGGGTTTATCCAAGGGGACCACGAGCAGATGGTACTTGTCCACGATGGCAGGATAAATAAAGTTGCCAGCCGATCCTGAATCCACAAAGGTGGCAACTTGAAGACAGGAACCGGAGGGAAGGGTTAGGCTGACTGACATGATCAATGATGGAGAGGTGGAGAGGAAAGTTTCGTACCCAGGTTTGCCTCCTCCACGAAGCCTAGGCTCTGTAGTTTCCCGGATTAATCGGGCAGTCTCTATGCAGGTGGTCTTGGGTGCCACAGTTAAGGCAGAGCCCTTGGTTACGTCTGCGAGTCTTTTTCTCCTCCGACAGGTGGGCCCTATCTACTTGCATGGGCTCTTCCCGATTGGGAACAGAGACAGGCTAAAGGGGTCGCTGAAAGACAGGTGCCAGGCAAGGACTTCTGCGGGGACGATAAACCTCCTGATGTAGCCGAACCTCCTGTTGACGTTCAGAGATATCGATGCGGGTGGCCAAGTGATGAGGTTGTCCAGGCTGGTGGGCAAATCACGCCCAGCTAATTCATCCTTGATACGACCAGCCAACCCCTCCCAGAAGGATGTGACCAGGACCTCGTTGTTCCAGGAGAACTCAGAGGACAAGGTCTAGAGCTGTATGGCGTACTGTCTCACCAAGGAGTCTCCCTGACGGAGTCAAAGGAGCAAAGAGGCAGCGGAGGAGGCTCGTCCCGGCTCTTCAAACACCTTGTGAAAGGCAGCCAGAAAATTTGCCAGGTTAGCCGTCAGCGGATCTCCACATTCCCACAGGGGAGTCAACAAGGCCAGTCCAGAGAGCAGAGAAATGATGAAAGCCACTTTTGCCGGGTCAGTAGAAAACTGGTGTGCCAGGACCTCGAAGTGGATCTTGCATTGGTTCAGGAAACCTTGGCAGGCCTTGGGATCCCCATAGTAGCGAGGTGGCAGTGGCAGGTAGAGAGAGGAACTGCTTGACGCTGCAGGAACCGGAACGGGAACTGGAACGGAGACTGGTGCAGGAGCCTGGAAAATAGGTGCTTCTGGGAGATGAGCCTCTAAGTTTTGGAGCATCACAAACAATTGCTCCTGATCTCGGCCATGAGGTTCTTGGTGTCTGGCAGTGGTTGATCGGCGGGATCCATGTACTGTTATGGGATTCAATGAGCGGAAGGTGGATCCTCTGGTCACTGCGAGGAGTTGGCGTACCCTACGCCAGGGAGCGGAGCCTAAGGAGCCCCTTGTTTTTACCAGCAATATAAAAATCCCTAACTATTGATGTCTATGATTTCCTGAGCTTGCTGTACCCCCCTCCCCCCAACTAATCTAACTAACTGCTACTGCCAGGGGTGCCAATAATGCAGTATTCCTGTCAGGGGCCCTAATCAAAAAGGGGCCCACAAATATGTGAAAAATCAAGAACTATAAATGGGTGCAGGCCCCATATGATTTGGCTGTATGGGGCCCAGAAATGCTTAATAATTGACTTATGGCAGACAGACTGATGACTGATGAATGACTGATGTTAATAGATGACTAATGGAATGTGTATTTCACATTGTGAAGAAGACGTGCCACAGTTTACTAGTCGTGACATCGGCAACCGGGGCAACAAAATCGTCAGGGATTCACGCTTGATTCATTTTGATAAATGTCAAACAATCCACATTCTCAGTGGAAAGACGGATACGTTTATCAGTTATCACCCCGCCAGCTGTGCTGAATGTGCGTTCCGAGATGAGCTATTGCGTCAACTATCGTCATCGGATCGATAGTCGATATCGTCAATTATCAGGCCGATATCCGACAATAGATAATCGCCGATGACCATTAAAGTCAATGGGAGAGGAACAACACCTTCATTCTTACACCCAAACAGGGGAGGAGAAGCTGGAATTAACATCCACAACAGTAAAAGGTACTGCACATTTTGGGAAACAAAATTTGGGGAAAAAAAGGGTCACAAAAAAAAAAAACTGACGGGACTATTCATATCCTGTCTTGTACCACAGCTGACCTTAAACCTCTGCCCCCAAAAATTTAAAAAGTGACAGAAGGCAGTATTACTTGAAACCATTTAGTTGAACTGCACTTTGACTAGGCCTGTCCTGGACCACATTGCCATCAAACCCTGTCTGCCCACAGATTAAAAAGTGCCAAAAAATTGGAGTTTTTAAACCCCATTTTTTTTGAACGGGCATTGATATCCCTGTCTGGCCACACATGAGCCCCAAACCTGCATGACCCCCAAAATTTAAAAAAGTGGGGGAAAAAGGGTCTTTAACCCCCCATTTATTTAACTGGAATTTACAACCTATCCTGGGCCCAGCATAGCCCCAAACCTGCTGACCCCCAAATTTAAAAGTGCCAGAAAAAGGAGTCTTTAACCACCATTTTATTTTAACTGGACTTTGACATCCCTGTCCGGGGCCACAGCATGACCCCCCAAAACTCCCTTTTGAGGCGGCCCCGTGCTGACACTACCCAATGTCCTTCCCCTCGTCCAGCGATAAAGCGCTGCAAGCAAATTCTGCTGAAAAACCACTTTGGGACCGCAGGTCGTCATCACATTTTTCTCAACCAGGTATTCTCGCCCTGAAAATTGATCCGGAGCGCGGGTAAAGCAACAGGCACGCGACGTTGCCGACCGCCCGGGATTTTTTGCCGTTTGACCGACTTTTTTCTCCTCCCTGATGGCATCAGCGATTGGGCTTTCAAAGCAGACAAAATATCCTCTTTGGCCTCTTGATCTTTGGAAATGCCTACGACCCCAATCTTTTGTCATCAAAGAGGTCTTCGAAAATGGATTACCCACATGGTGGGTACACAGTTACATTTGGGCTGCCTTCGCTTCATTTTGGAGGGTTTGCTGACGTTTGTGATGACAACATTTGCCCCAAATGAAATAAAACGCAGTTACCACAAAATTTCGTATTAAAAGTACAAGGGGGCTCTTTAACAAAAGGGGGCGCCCCCAAAGTAAATACAGTATTTAAATGTTATAGGAAAAATAAAAGGGGGTTTTGCACCAATAAAAATACCCCTGCATTACTAGAAAATTTATGTATCCTAATAAAAGTAAAGGTGGGTTTTGAACAAAAAGGGGGCTGCGCCAAGTGAAAAACCCTATTAAAAATTTAATAGGAAAATAAAAGGGGGTTTTGACCTTTTGAATACACCTCAATTTACTAGCAAATTTCTGTACCCTAATTGAGTGGGCAATTTTCCAAAATTCGATTCGGTGACTTTGCCAATTTTCCCACATAATTGTTTTGGGTCCCAATTACTTCGGGACGAAAACGAGTTGAAAAACAGCTATTTCCAGGCTGCAAAAAAAGAGCTTGCAGGGTGCGTAGAAGTTGTTTCCATGCTTAAAAATGCAGAGGGACTGGTTTGGTCTTTATACAATGTTGTGTTTTCGTTTGACACCACATGACTGCCGCCGCTCTTAGAATCGCTTTACTATAAAATTCCCTGGGCATTAAGAGGGGAAAACTGACCCCAAAAAAAAAGAAGTGGGAATGTAACCTATAAAATCATGGCACGAAAGCTGGAAAAAAAAAATCAGTGACAGGTGGGAGGTGACGGGGCAGCCCGCGCATGAGGTCAGGAGTGGACAAAGACATTTGGGGGTTTGGGGGAAAAAAAAGATTTGGCCCCAGATGGCACAATGAACAGTGTGGGGTCCGGCAGCAGCAGCATGAGGTCAACAGTGGCACAATGACATTCTGGAGGGCAAAACAGGGTAGGCCACAGGTGGCACAATGAACAGTTGGAGGGCACGGCAGCAGCAGCATGGGGCAGACAGTGCCCCATGACATTCGGGGGTGGCAAAAATGGAGTAGGCCACAATGGCCAATGACACGTGTGGGGGTACGGCAGCAGCACATGAGGGCAGCATGGGCCCAAAACTTTGGAGGTGGCAAAAACGGAGTAGGCCACAGGTGCACAATGACACAGGTGGAGGTACGCGCAGCAGCTAGGTGTCAGACATGGCACAATGACATTTTTGGAGGGGGCAAAAAACAGGGTTGGCCCCAGAGTGGCACAATGATACGTATGGAGGGCACGGCAGCGCAGCAGAGGGCAGATAGTGGGCCCAAAAATTTCTGGGGGTGGCAAAAAAGGAGTGGCCACAGAGTGGGACAAAGACAGAGAGTGGAGGGGCCCAGCAGCGGCATGAGGTCAGGCAGGGCACAATGAAATTCTGGAGGTGGCAAAAAGGAGTAGGGCCCCAGAGGGCACAAGCACGTGTGTAGGGCACGGCAGCAGCAGCATGAGGGCAGACATGGCACAATGACATTCGGAGGGGGGCAAAAACAGGATGGCCACAGAGGGCACAATGCACAGTGTGGAGGGCACGGGCAGCAGCAGCAGATGAGGCAGGCAGTGGCCCCAATGAATTCTGGAGGTGGCAAAAAAAAGGGGTAGGCCACAGAGTGGCACAAGACACAGTGTGGAGGTCCCAGCAGCAGGATGAGGTCAGGGAGTGGCACAAGAATTCGGAGGTGGCAAAAATGGAGTAAGCCACAAGGGGCCCAAAGCCAGTGGGAGGTCCAGGGAGCAGCACATGGGTCAGGCAGTGGCACAATGACATTCGGAGGTACAAAGCAGGGTAGGCCACAAATGGCAAAATGCAGAGAGTGGGGGTGATGGCGGGGAGCAAAAGCATGGGGCAGAGAGTGGCACAAGACACAGTGTGGGGGGGAACACAAACAGCAACAACAGCAGCAGCAGCTTTTGGGGATAGGTGGGAAAGACAGAGTGTGGAGGTGGGGGGCAAACATCCCTGGTAAAGATGTTGGTGGCAGAAGGAAAACTGTCAAGATGTGTGGGAAGGCGGGGGCGGCATCAGAATTTGTGCAGGCAAGGGAGTTTTTAACCCAGACCATTTTCCCCCAGTTTGGGGAGGGTCATGGCTGATGTACATACGACCCTAAAAGGGTTGGGGTATGGAAATTTTTGGGATCCACGCTTGATTCTCTTGACAAAGGGCAGCGTTTCCCCATTTCCCTGGAAAGTGGGGTTTCCTTGGGTAACGAGGCCCCCCCGCACTGAACACCCCCTCTGTGCCACACTACGGCCGGGCAGGGGCACTTCTTCCACTGCAAAACGGCAAGTTGCGGCCACCATCCCGTTTGGTGCCCCGTATCCCGCGGATTTTTAAAATGGGGTGGCAGGTGCGTCCAAATAGGCCACCCCCTTTGGTTTAGGGGCTGCTTCGGTCCCGCTGTGTGCTGGCGACTGCCTCCTCATGGCGGGGGAGGAAGCTGCTATCATGACTCCCGACTTAGGTTGCTGTGATGGAGGGTACTGCCCTACCCCCCCCTTTCCCCCAGCCGCGGCATAGACGTGACGCTGAAGAACCCCCCCCTGACCCGTCAGGGAGGGGGTGATGCCGCACATAGGCAGCGGCCCTTGACTAGGAGGATTTCCCATAGTTTTGAGTTTGTTCCCTTCGCAGTGGGAAAAAAGGGTCCCATTTTGGACCGGTTTTCGGTGTCCAATGGGTGGATGCAGAAGTCATCCTCGCGGATGTGACTATTCGGCTGACTTTTGCCCCCGGGAAATCAGATGCTGGGGCCCTTCACAAGTGACTCCGGGGGCTCCCCCGCCTCCATTACATGTATTTTGCACGGGCTTGCGGGGATCTGCCTCGTCTTTTCCTTATCTCCATATCCCTCCCCCAGTGCTCCTGCTCCTCCTCTCTTGTCACCTGGGGAAAAAATGCATCATTTCACCAACAATGCTTTGCTCAATTCCTCCCCCTCCTCCCCCATTTCAGTCCCCCCCCGGACTATGGGCCGCGGATTTAGTCGCCACTTCCAGTCTCCTCCCAGACAGATTTTTCAGCATCTGTTTCCCGGGCATGAAGCTAGAATGACGTTATTCTCCCGGGCCTGGGGAGGGCAAAAACGCGCCTCCTCGAAGGCCTCAACAAACGGCAGGTGTCACGCATGACTGCATGAGACATCAAATTACACAGGGGAGTATCCTGTCCCCCTGGATCATCTAAAAAACGTTAATGCCTTTCCCCGTTATACAGTCGGCCCAAATGTCGGTGGAATTCCATGGGTGAAAACACGATACCGAGTGTGTTTTTGGGGGGCTGTTTGGCTGCAACTCGGGGGGGTGTTTTCCCGGCTTTGTAAATGGTGAAGGCTTTCACAGTTTCCTGGCCATTTTAGAATCTGCTGAAGATCGGTGGAAGGGTTTTTGGGAAACCCTTTTAAAAATCGATTGAACACGTGCGCCATGCAAAGGGTGCATGGACCATCCCTCCCCCGGTGCAGCGCGGACACCATGTTCCTCCCCTTACCGTCACCCTGGGTTCCCATTTCAGTTGGCGCGGGAGAAAGCCACACGTGATTTCTTGCTGCTGCGCGGAGCAGTTCCTTCCTGTGGACATGTTGCCCAGGCCCGCCAGGGGTAAACTGCGTGACACCGCTTTGCCCTACACATGTGGTTGATGGAGCAGTACTTGTGGGGGAGTTTGGGGGGGTGGTGGAGGAGGAGGACGGACATTGGCACAGGGCCACAGTTTTTTCAACGTGAGGAGAAAAAAGGCGTCTCCTGTCCAAGTTTTTTGGTGTGTCGGGCCGGAAGCCATTACCCAATGGCCGTAAAGGAATTTTTAAATGGCCCTGACCGAGTTACAGCTAGGACGTCCGCGCTGCCCTGCACTTGGAACAAACCGATAACTCAAGGACTGGCCCCCCCTTCTGTTTACATATTTTTGAAGTGCTGGGACGCCTTTTGGAAAAAAAATTACGGCTTTGGGAATTCCCCTCTCGGTCGGGCCAAAATTAGTTTCTGAATGGTGAGAGTCCCCCCATTTTTGGAAAAGGGGGGGCTGCAGTACCAAAACTTGGACAGGGCCCCTCGCTGCTGCACCTTAAATGGGTTTGGGCGCATACTGTTGTCCTTTGCAATGCCTCGCTGAAAAGGGCTCTGGGGGATGATACGGGAGAGGAGCATTGGACCGGGAGAGATGGCAAAGGAAACAGCTCCCTTCTGCAGAGGTGGTAAAGCCTTGGGTGGTGAAAGGGATTGCCACGGGGCCCTGTTGGCTGCGGCGGCAGGATGGACCACCACTTGAGCCACGTTTCTCCCCGGCCACCGGATGGTGAGCCATGTGTTGACGCAGGGGCCTGGGGCCAACGTTAGCTCCCTGGGCCCCGCTTCACTTTTGCCCCCAATTCTACATATACCATATTTGGTCCTCTGGTTTTAGCAAAGAACTGCCCACCGCCAAATCTGATTTTACCGCCCAAAGTCCGCCCTGAGTGTCTATACCCCGCTGCCCTCCTGAGCTCCTGTGCTGCTACTTTCTTGGGCCTGCGAAAGGGGTTTTTTACCCTGTGGGGCCCCTTGGCTCCGACCTCACATGCTGGTACCTCTGATCCGGCCAAAACAACCCACTTTTTGGTGTCGTGCCCCGACGCGCAAGCTGAGCCTTTTTTCCGACGATGATGAAGGCCCTTTTTCACCCGGCTCCCAAAAATGCGGGGGGCGGGGTACTTTAATTCATCTATTTGTGTTTTTATCGTCACTGCTTTTCCTCATCACCCCGGGTTTTGGGATGCAGAGGGGTGACCCCTCACAACTAGGGGCCCCCGCCCTGCCCTCTTTCCCCATCATACTTTTTGGGCCCCCTACTGCAAGGGAAACGGGGAATTTTTGGCCCCATTTTTCCCTGCCAAGGGAGCTGTGGACTGCCCCCCTTTAATTGTTCATCCTCGTATATAGTGGGGGCTGAGCCCAGCCCCATAGTAGATCTTGGTGAGGGAAAAGGATGGGGAAAAGAGGGGGTTGGGGGGGTGAGGGCCCCTGACCCGCTCCCCGGGCCCTGGGCCCAAATAAGGGTTGTGTTTGACGTTCCCCCCGGGTCTTGGTGGGGTTGTCAGTTTTCAAACTGGGGGGGAAGTGGATGGGGCCTTTGTTTCCCCAATCAAAAAACCAAATTGGGGTTTAGATGGAACACTGGCAGTTCTGCCTTTAACCCCAGTGACCCCCGCTGCGGGTGTCCCCTTGCTGTGGTGCGGGCCTTGGCCCGCTCCAGGGGAAAGTTTGTGCCCTGGGCCCCTGAAAAGGGGAAGAGCCCGCCCCCTCTCTGGGCTGCCCTATGTTTGTTCTAAAATGTACAGACAATGTTTGATGAAAAATATCGTATATGATTAAAAAACACCCCGTATTGACTCCAAATGAAAAACCCTAATAAAAGATTGGGTAACCCTTGGAATTTTTAAAAAGCGCTCCACAAATGGCCCGGAAAAAAAATTTAAATTGTATGTGTCGTTTAAAAAAAAAATGTGTATTTAATGAATGTTAAAAAACACAAAAAGGCTTAATTAAACCTTTGGATTTTTGAGAAATTTTTGCTACAGGCAAATTGGTTTTTTTTGGGGATGGAAAAAAAAAAGGTTTCTTTTAGTGACCACAACAGCAGAACAATGCTTTTAAAAAACCCCGGATCTAAAAGCGGCCCAAAAAAATGAGCAACCCAAAAATTAAACCCGCTTTTTTTAGGTGTTCAATGGCGTGTATTTTTTCGGTTTAAAAAACAAAAAGAAAAATTGTAATTTAAAACCCTTTGGTTTTGAAATTTTTGCTACAGGAAAAAAGTTTCCCTTTTTGGGCGGTGAAAAAGACGGTTTTTTTTTAGTGACCCCAACAGCAGAACAAAGCTTAATTAAACCCCCGGATGTAAATTGCGCAAAAGAATTGAGCAACCAAAAAAATATTAAACTTTGTAGGGGTGTTGGGAATGGGGGTGTATTTTTTCGGTTTCACGGGCCAAAAAAAAAAAAGAAAAAAAAAAAAAAAAAAAAAAAAAAAAAAAAAAAAAAAAAAAAACTTTGTAATTAACCTTCGGTTAGGGAAATTTTGCTAACCCCGGAAAAATTGGGCTTTTTTTGGCGGTGAAAAAAACGGTTTTTTTTTAGGGGGCCACAACGCGAACAACTCTTAATTTAACCCCCGGATTGTAAATTGCGCCCAAAAAAATTGAGCAACCCAAAAATTTAGGGTATTTGGATGGTAAAAAACGCTTTTTTTTTTTTTTTAAATGAATTTTTAAAACGCAACAGGCTTTGATAATGTGATTGTAAGCCCTCGCGTGGGAGGGAACCCCCCTCTCCCTCGGGACCCCGTTTTTAGTCAATTATTTTGTCACTTTTGGGGAATTGTTTGACCAATTTTTATTTATGTACCCGGCTGAAATGTAAAAGCGCCCTTTGGGAAACAAGGGGGCTCAAAAATAAATGATAATTTAAAAATAATAATAAAAAATATAATAATAAAATAAAACCCCTTGGAAAATTCCCAAAGTGTGTGAGCAGATAGCATTAAAAAAGTATATGCGCTGATTGGGACGCACACTGGGCTTTGTTCCAATACCCCACAAAATCAAATTAGAAGTTAAGAGAAGGGAGTCTCTGAGGGCAAGATTTGGGCACCCCAAAAATCGGTGTAAAAAAAGAGTTCTTTAGTAAGAGAAAATAAAAAGCAAACCGGGGGCAGACCTTCCCTAAACAAATTTCAGTGGGGCAGTTTGAGCTCCCAGGGGTCGCGCCCGGGCTTTTATGTGGCCGGGGGACGTCAAGAATCCCGCCGGTCTCTGATTGGGTTCCTCTCTGCACATGTCATGTGGCTTATGCCCTTTTTCCTCCCAGAGTTCTTTGCCCCATGTAACGCCAAGGGGCTCGCAGCCCTTTAAAACAATCAAAAAACACTTCGTTTTACCGAAGTACCCCAAACTTCGACTTCGGGTTTAGAAAACCCATGTTTTCCTGAAAATTTAAACGAATTTCCACTTCGTTAGAAAACCCAAATTGCCCATTTTCTAATCCTATTAAAAAGTACAAGGTGGGTCTTTAAAAAAAAAAATTGGGGTGCGAAAAAGTGAAAAAAACCCCATTCCCAAAATTTTTTCGGATTTAAAAAAAGGTGGGTTTTTTCCCCCATGAAATACACCCGCCAAATTACTAGCAAAATTTTGTTGTCCCAATTAAAATACAAGGTGGGTCTTTGAACAAAAAATGGGTGCGCCAAAATGAAAAAACACCTATTCCAAAAATTTATACGGATAATAAAAAAGGTTTTGGGGTTTTGCAACCCATTTAAAATTTCCCCCTGCAATTTCTAGCAAATTTTTTGGGATCCCAAAATTTTAAATACAAGGGGGGGTCTTTTAAAAAAAAATGGGCTGCGCCCAAATGGAAAAAAAAACCCCATTTCCAAAATTTTTTCGGATAATTTAAAAAGGGGGTTTTGCCCCATGAAATTTCACCCGCAATTATTAGCCCAAATTTTCTGTATCCTAATATTTAAATACAAGGTGGGTCTTTTAAAAAATGGGCTGCGCCAAAAGTGAAAAACAAATTTTTTCCAAATTTATATGGATAATTAAAAAAGGGGGGTTTTGCACCTTTTAAATACACCTGCCCAAATTTCTAGCAAAATTCTGTATCCTAATTTTAAATACGAGGTGGGTCTTTAAACAAAAATGGGCTGCGCCAAAAAAAAATGAAAAACACCTATTCAAAAATTTATTCCCGGGTAATAAAAGGTGGGTTTTGCAAACCCATGTAATACACCTGCTATTTATTGGGAAATTTCTGTTTCCCAATGTAAGTACAAGGTGGGTCTTTTAAAAAAAAACTGGGCTGCACAAATAAAAAAATACTATTTCACCTCGTGGGATTTTTGCTGGCCAAAAACTGGGGTTAAAAAAAACCCTTTCAAATTTCAGGTTCAAAGCTGAGTCGGGGTGAAAAAATATACACCTTCCTTTAAAAAAAACCCCCCTGTAGATGCCCTTTTTTAAATTCTTTTGTCTAACTAATTAAAACTGAAAATTTTTAATCTACCCATGTTCTAAGTTCACAGCTAAAAAACATAGTTGTCTGTTTGAATTAAAAAGAACTTGGGGTTTTTAGTGAGCTGGCTGTTTTTAAGGGGAGATCTAGCACCCCGTCCTGCTTATTTAAAAAACCCCTGAAAAACTGTGAAGAACAGGGAAAGCTGTTCTATTTCAAAAAAGAGAGGTTTATAAAGAAATTTTTCCCGCCAATGACAAACCAAAAACATCACAGTATGAAAGCGCCACCCCCGTACCCTGTCTATGCTCTAAGCTGATTGCTGACCCCCAAATGACGGAAGCGCCGAAAAAAGGCGCGATTTGTAATAGATTAAGCACCCGAAATTTTACCCCAAAATTTTCGCGTGATCCCCCGGGGGAATTTCCCACAAACCCAAAAAAATGTGCCCCATTTTAAACTTTGTCCCATTATTTAAACGGGTCATCCCTGGTAGGATCTCCCAAGGGCCCCGGGGTCGGGGAACTAACCAGGGGGCCCTTTCCCCCTCTTCTTCCTCCTCCTGAATCTGTTTCCAAAACCCCTTACCCCCGAAGGGAAAAAACCCTCCGTCGGTGTCCCCCCCGCCCCATCACCCTTCCAGTCCTAACCTGATTTGTCCCAGAGGGGCCTTCTAGCCTCATGCGCTCTACTCTGTGAAACTAAGTGGTGTTCCCGCCCAGGGCCCCGGACCTTTGAACCAACCGCCTAAAGAAGAAACCCATTTAAAATTTTTGAAACGTCAGGCCTTTACATCTCTGGCGAGTAAGGCTTTTGTTTCCGCCCTCTGTGTCTGCCCCTTTCCCCCATCAAAGCTGGGAACCCCTTTCCACAGGGTTTCTAACAATTTTTCCAAAAAAAATTTTGACCACAATGGGGTTTTCTGACAATGCCATCATCCTGACTGACCATTTTGGTGGTGTCTTCAAAAGTGTCAAGGATGGTGTAGAGATCCTTCACCTGCCTCCACTCTCTATGGCTCAACACCTCGAGGTCCGCACCACTGCTCATCATACACTTCATACTGCATAATAGCATTACGCTGCTGCCACAATCGCTGGAGCATGTGGAGGGTGGAATTCCAGCATGTTGCCATGTCAACAATGAGACGGTTGATGGGGCGGCTCAGATGACGCTGCAATGCTGCCAGTCGTGCCGAAGCAGGGTGCGAATGCTGGAAGTGTGAGCTAAGACCTCGAGCCTTCCTCAGCAGACAGTCAAGACCCAGCCACTAGTTAGTCTCAGTGCGCAGAGCTGTCCACAGCTCTTGACCTGTGTGTTGACGGTCTCCAAGACACATTCATTGAGACCGGCCTGGTTTCTATTGGACTCGTGATGTGACCCATCGAGGTTGGGGATCTGGACTCTGCACCATCCCAGCAGTGTTGAAGAGTGTCCGCCGAGCCCGAGACCCATCATCACCAGAGGCACTGTCATCCACCCAACTCACCCAGTGAGCAGACAGTGAGATGTAATGCCCTTGACCGTGCTTACTAGTCCATGTGTCTGTATAGAGATGAACTTTGCTGGACACAGATGCAGCCAACGCGCTGGAGATCTTTTCTGCCACGTGACTGGCCAGGGCAGGGACAGCTTTTCTGGCAAAAAAATGCCTGGCAATGCCGACATTCAGGCTTTTGACTTCCTCTTCCTCACAGTCTACATCCTCAAGCTGCGGGCTAGAAGCCATAGACACTGCAAGGCATTGCTGACCGCTCGGGATTTCTGCCGACGGACTAGCTTCCTTCTCCTCCTCTGAGGGCATCAGCGATTGGGTGTCAGATGAGACAATATCATCCTCTTTGGCCTCTTGATCTTTTGAAATGATTTCTGACCCCAACCGCATTATGTCATCAAAGAGCTCTTCAGAATATGGATTATCTGGAGCGGTCTATACATTGGATGACATTTGGACTGATGATGACGATGATGGCCTGATAACATGCACAGAAGTTGAAACAAATGGGTTTGAATGGCTGCTAAAAGTACCATCCTCACCTGTGACCTGTTTGCTTGTAATCAGTGTGTGTGCATAAAAGCTGAGAGTGGGTTTCTGGGATCCACACAGACTCTTGCATCCTTCATCCAACCACTGATGTTTCTGGATAGTGAGTCATGAGAAAAGCAAAAGAATTGTCAACGGATCTACAGGAAAAGGTAGTTGAACTTTATAAAACAGTAACGGGATACAAAAAGATCTCCCAGGTATCGATAATGTCAGTCAGCTGTGTATATATATATATATATATATATATATATATATATATATATATATATATATATATATATATATATATATAGTGAGACAGTGACGGGCGGCATTGTTGACAGAAGATATATTTCTCCTAGAATGCTCTCCTATGCGGCCTTGGGGAGTATGTGGAGTAATGCTTTTTTACCGAGAAGCCTGGTCTCGGTGAAGGGAAGCCGAAAGTTTGTGTGCCTTTAACGATATGTTACTGACATGTTTGGTATAAGCGTTCCAATCCGCTTTTGCTCTGGGTCGGCTTTTCTGGAGTGGTCAAAGAGATGGGCGGGTGGCAGCCTATAAAGCCTGGGTCTGCAGGCCTGTGCGCTGTCTGCTGTATACTCTGTGTCTCAGAGGAAAGACCCCGTGCAAAGGAACCTGGCTGTGAGTACTGAGCTGGATTAAGGACTAGTCAGGGAAGACTTTGTCTAGTGAGTGCTCAGCCGAGCAGGTATTTATTTTATGTTAGCCTGAAGCTCAGGCTTGTTTTTATTTTGTGTTTTTTGCAACTGTAAAATAAACCGGGGAATGCCTGGACTTGAACTTGAATTTTGTGTCACTGTCTCTGTCCACTGAATCCCACGCTGCCTACCTGTTTGCTGGTCCCCCTCACATATGGTGCTTCAGATGTGGGCAAAGAGACATACACACGTTTGACAAACGTTTTGCTGAAATCCCATGTCCTGGGTAAAAGCTGCAACAGTGTCTAAACCACATACACGCCAACTCTCCTGTTTTTGGCAGCGGGGTCCTGCTATTTGGCCCCCCCCCGCCCTCCCGGCAGAGACGGCCTACCTCCCGCCGCCCGCACGCAGCGGGGGGACCGCGGCGCAAGAGTAGCGCTGGTGCGCTACTCTTTGCCGCCGGGCCGCTGCTACAGGGGGTGAAGCGGGCCCTTTCGCCGCTTCACCGCCCGGGAGTCTCGCTGTGCAGGGAGGAGGCAGGAGGGATCGCTCCCTGCTCCCTTCTCCGCCGGTGTGCGCCGTACATACAGGTCAGCGGCGCAGGGGAAGTGAGGCGCGGCTGCACTCACTTCCCCTGTGACGCTGAGACTACTCAGTCGGCCGGGAGATGTCCGGAGCTGCAGGAGCCTGGTGAGGTGAGTGGCTTTTATTATTTTATTTTTATTAATTTAGGGGGGCTCGCCTGGAAAAATGGGGGGGGGGTTTTACCTGGCAACAGAGGGGGCACTACCTGGCAAAAAATGGGGGCACCAACTGGCAACAAGGGGGCACTACCTGGCTACATGGGGGGACTACCCGGCCAACAATGGGGGCACTACCTGGCAAACATGGGGGGACTACCGGGCAAACAATGGGGGATCTATGGAAAACGAGGGGGCATCCCTGAAAAAGGGGGGGGGGAAACTACCGGGCAAGAGGGGGGGGCACTCCCTGGCTAACAATGGGGCTTCCCTGGCTAAAAATGGGGCATCTCCCTGGCCGAGGGGGCATACTGGCAAAAAGGGGGGCTTTCCCTGGAAACAGGGGGGGCATCTACCTGGCTAACAATGGGGGATCTACCGGCAACAGGGGGGCATCCTGGTAAAATGGGGGATCCCTGGCTAACAAAGGGGGCACTACCTGGTAACAATGGGGGATCTGGAAAGGGGGGCATTACTAGTCAACCCCGAAAAGGGGGGAAATATGGAACAAGGGGGCAACTCCCTGGAAAAAAAGGGGGGCATACCGGGTTTAACAAAGGGGGATCTCCCCGGCTACAGGGGGGCATCTCCCTGGCTAAAAAGGGGCATCTACTTGGCTAAAAGGGGCATTTCCCTCCCTTTAAAGGGGCACTCCCGGGTTTGGGGGGTACTATGGCTATATGGGGATCTACCGGCTTTTTCCAAAAAACCCTTATGCAGTTGGTGGAGTGGGTTGGGTTTTTCAAGGCGGGTTTGGGACACCACAAGTGGGGGGGTTATGCAATTTTTTTCGGATGCCAAGACATTCCAAAATTTAAAGGCGAGATCCTGGCCCGTTTGGGTAAACACCAAGTGCGGGGTGACTGTACACAACTGGACCCTTTTTGACCCCCTGCCGCCAGGCCCCATGTACGACCTGGGCCCTTTGAAAAAGTGGTCGACCAGAGGGTCCGCATGCGCAGATGGGGAACGTTGTCCGGGGGAAGTTCATCGGTCGTTGCCCCAGAGATCCCGCGTGGGGGCAAGGGGACCCCAAAGATGCGAAACCCCCGTCAGAGAGGGATAAAGCCATGAGGATTGCACAAACGGCTTGGACGCTCCAACCCGGGGGAAGGCAAAGCTTGGTGTCTGGTAAGGCGGCCCATTCACAAGGGGGGGGAAGGTCCCAAGGGGGGGGGGCTTAGAGGGGAAACAACGGCAGAGGGAGAGGTCCCAATGGACGTCCCTGAAGGGAGGCCTCGGGGGGCCCGGGCCGATGTTATGTTGGCGGTGTAGTGGGGTTGGGATGTTGTGGAACTGTCCCCTTAACTAGAGCCCATGGCTGTGATACGGTAGAAGGGGGTCTTTGTTTGCCCCCGGCCGGGATGCTCTGCAGAGACGTATTGGAGACTGATCACCAATCTGTCAGTAAAGGGGAAAGACTTTCCGGGGGGACAGCTTATGGACCTGAAAACTAGTCACATGGGCAAAGCCAGCCTGATCGACCCCCCCATCCATCACGGGCGTGTTATCGGGGTCCCTTTCGCCCCCGGGGACCCAAGAGTACCCCACGGTTTGGAAACTAGAGACCCCTTGGGACGGCCCCTTTATGAAGTGGGCTTGGTTCGATCCCCATACTGGTGATTCTGGGGAAATTCCCTTTATTTGGGATTGTGGCGAAACATTTTAAATTATGTAGATTAATAGTGATGTTAAGTAGTCATGTTGCCAAACCTTTGATCTGTGCTAGACTCCAACAGTAGGGTGACCACAGGGGTTGTGATTTTTCCCTAAGGGCCGGTGCTGAGTCTGAGGGGAGGGGGAAGTGGTGCCCGCTGTTCGGAGGGTCTCGCGGATAAACTTGGGATGCCAGCTTTTCGGGGGAGATCCCACTTTTGCAAATGCTAGGATAATGTTTCAATGGTGGTATATGGGAGCATCTGTACAGGGGCTGATTATGGTGTATCGCTTAATGGCAGTCACTCAAGCACCTGTTGTAGCCAAGTTGACAAATCAGGGGAGGTGGTGGAGCCAAAACTAGTGCGTACTCAAAGCCTTATCGGAGATTGGTCTTAGCACCTGCCCATAAAACATTGAGTGTTGGATGGGGCACTTATGCATGGAGAAGACAAGGGAGCGCGAATCTCCAGAGGTTTTTTGGCCAGGGGTGTACTTGATGGGAAGCGGTACTGTTGAGTCTGCCAGGTGTAAGTGTCGCGCACGATGCCCCATTTCCGGAGTCCCTGGTGCCACTACAATCAGCGAAATACCCTTTGAGAGGGATTGCGATGGACTAGTGGGTCGCTTCATATAAGTTTGCGGGGACATCACGAGATATATGGGTAGTGTTAGATTAAGCCGCAACGTACGGAGGCCTGTGCCTTTGCGGTACACTTCGTCCTAAAAATATTGCGAAAGAAGCATTTTTCCATATGTTTGTCTCTCGTACGTGCTATCCGAAGAGATTCACCCGACCAAGGAGCTCCCCTTTATGTCCAGGGTCATTGAAGGGGAATTGTGATGTTATGAGCATTACCATCTTCGCACGTTCGTTACCACCCCTCAAACGGTGTGGATTGTTGAGACGATACAAAAAATTTACATAAGACACGCTAAACAGTATGTTTAAAAAGGTGGTCAGGGAAGGATGGGAAGGCATGGGATGTCTGCTGCATATTTGATGTCTTGGTCGGAGGTCACAGTTCGACAGGGTTTCCGCCTTTTGATATGTTACTGGATAGACGCACGGGGACTTTGAATTTAGCCAAGAGAGACTCCCTACAGGAGGTATCGAGACATTTTCCTAATGAAGACCAATTGCGAGCGGTTATGCCCATCGTTAGGGAAACACTTCCAAAGGGCAAGAGGGACAGAGGAGGTATGAAAACAGAGTTCGCAATAATGAGTGGAGCTTTGTCCTGGGGATCGGGTGCAAGTATGGTTCCCACCTAGGAAAGGCAGTGCGATACTGGTAAGTGGCAAGGACCCTATGATGTTGGGAGAAAGAGGGGAAGTAAATTAACAAGTGTACCAGCCGGTAGACGTAAGCCAGAGAACTGAACATGCTTAATTTACTAAACTTGGAAGGAGAGGAGCCTTGGTGCACAGTGGAGCACCCCCATAGTCTAGTCAGAGTGTGTGTATCAGATTCTTTAAATGTTCAGAAGCAGGAAGAACCGGGCGTTCATTACAGAGAACAAGGATGTGTTCTCGGAGGCACTCTGTGGTAGGAGACACATCCCGGTACAGGTGAGGACTAATGTCATAAAACTTTGACATCTGTCACTGAGACCCAGGTGTCAAGGGTTCTTTTGAAACTTAACGGGTTCCAGAGCTCGCATGACGGGCCATATTGAGGCAGGTCAAGAAGATGTTAGTACTCGGGGTGAATTGAGAATCCGAAGCGAGTGGTCAAGACCCATTGTGCTCATCCAAAACGGACGGCTCGTGCGCTTCTGTAATTATTTCCGGAAGCTTAAACGAAGTCTCAAGGTTTGAGGGCGTACCCAAATTTGCCAAGGGTCGATGAGTAATCGGAGAGGGTTAGGGCATGCAAGATATTTTTCTACTCTTGACCTCACTAAAGGCTACTGGCAAGTTCCCCTTACGGGTCAAGCCAAAGAGAAGACAGCTGTTCCAGTATGTCTGCCTGCCTTTCGGTTTGCATTCGGCTCCGGCCACCTTCCAAAGATTAATGGATGTCATACTCAAGCCCCATCGTCGATATGCTTCGGCATATCTGGACGACATCATAATCTTTAGTGAGGACTGAGACAGCCATCTACAGGCCGTACTTTTATCTGGCTGGTAAGACCTGGGCTGGAGTATTGGAGAGGCCGTACCACCCAGACTCTTGGGCCGCTCCATAAAAAAAATGATCCGGACTACAACAAAAAAAAAACTGTTCAGCAGCAATTAACTGTTGCTGGATCAAGTAATGGGTTTTTCATATCACCGAGGCCGCCACCTTGGTGATAAATACCTACCGTCTATGAAGTAATTTCTGACCCTTCTACAATATATAAAATATATATAAAATTATTTTTTATATATATTATAATATTTATTATATATTATATTTTATATACTATATATATAGTAGTGCCTCACATGCATTCGGACGCCAATTCAGACCGTCCTGGGGGTACGTAGCTCTCGGATCACCGTTCTTGGTAGAAAGGTATTGGCATGCTGACACCAGGCTTCTGTTTTAAACTGGCCTCAGCCAGCTTTATTCAGGCATAGAATACAAAACTTAATCATAAATGGAAAACCTCAGTCCGTCTGGCCACTAAATACACATATGCAGTCCCTCTCTAAACGGTCGGGACTAAGTCCAACACCAGAAAAAGACAATAGTACAGCCCGTATGTACAGGCTTTCCTAAGCCTTGGGGGGTAAGAGCCTCTTCCTTGGCTAAGCGTTGCTCCAATCTTCAGGCAGCAAAACCACACCCCTGAACACCTGTGGTGCCAGGCTTTTATAGGCCTCCAGGGTTTGTGCCCAAAACTGTCCGGAAAACAGGGGAGTAGACGCCCCCCCAACACATTGTCTACTCCCAATAAGACCCGACCCAGAAAACCCCAAATAATTATAACGGCTGCCAACCACTTAGTGTGGCTAAAAACTCATTTGGCTGGCTCCTTGGTTACCCTTTGGGTTTGGCGTGTTGTTTGCAGGTCTCTGGTGCACCTCCTCTAGTGGCAGAAACATGCGACTACCAGCGGTTATTGACAAAACCAGTCATATGAAAAAGTTTGGGCACCTATAATCTTAATCATTTTAGTTCTAAATATTTGGTGTTTGAACAGCCATTTCAATTTGATATATCTAATAATGATGGACACAGTAATATTTCCGGATTGAAATGAGGTTTATTGTATAACACAAAATGTGCAATATGCTTTTAAACAAAATTGACCCGGTGCAAAAGTATGGGCACCCCAACAGAAAAGTGACATTAATTTTAGTAGATCCTCCTTTTGCAAATAAACAGCCTCTAGTCGCTTCCCGTAGCTTTTAATCAGTTCCTGGATCCTGGATGAAGGTATTTTTGACATTCCTTTTTACAAAACAATTCAAGTTCATTTAAAGTTTGATGGTCCCCGAATGACACCCCGCTTTCAAAGTATCCCACAGATGTTCAATAAATTTTTGGGTCTGGGGACGGGGATACCCTTTCCCGGAAATTGTATTTTGTTCCTCAGCATAATGCCTGATTTTTGGAGCGGGTGTTTGGGATCATTGTTTTGCTGAATACCCATCCCCGGCGTAATTAAAATTCATACTGATTCTTATATTATTCGAAAACTGCTTTACGAGTTGAATCCTTGCCCTCAATTTTAACAAGTTTCCCGGGTCCCGGGGGCATTGCCACACAGCCCAAAGCATGATGAACCTCCCCCAAATTTTTTACGTGGGTAGCACGGCTTCTGGCTTCCGGGGACAACCCCAACACCCGGGGCCCCCCCCCCAGCACATTCCCCCCATGTTCTGCCTCCTCGAACAGACTCCCCCTCTACAAATTGCAACCCTTAAACCAGTTTAACTCCTCTGCCCCATCTCCCCCTACCCCTCTCCTTGGAGCCTCTGGAAGCACTGTCTGTATTAAAAAAATCTCTACAACAGACTTGTTCATTTAGAATTACTCTTTTTTGGTTGACTAAAACCCGGGGCTGACCCCCTCTGACACTGTCCCCCCTGCCGCACTCTCTTTTAGCGTTTCCCAACTTACCCACACTCCTCGCCTGGCAAACAAGATGGTGGAGGGGTCGGCCCCTTCTTTTGACACTGCTCCTTTGCCCCCGCTCCCCCTCTGTTTCCCTACACTCCCCTCTTTGGGGTACACTCGCCCACATCACGCCCCCTCCGACCTCCAAGTGGCTGTTGTTACCGACCCCCCAGCCCGCCCTGCTTCCTTGACCACTTTGTTCGGGGCTTCTCCTTTCTTTCCACCGACATCCCACTACATCTGGAGACTTCAACCCCCAATCGACCCCCCCCCATTGTTTCCCAAAAAAATCCTTTCACTCTGCTCCCCCTTTAAACCTCTCCCAGTGGACCTCAGGAGCCACTCACAAAGAGGGACACACACGGACCCATCTCCCGCCTTGCCCCCCATCTGACTTCCAACTCCCCCCCCCAATTGACCCCACCCCCTACCTTTCCCCCCATCACCACCCCACCTGTCCTCCCGTTCATATCCAGTACGACCCCGCAGGAAACTACAAAAACCCCAACCCCCACATCTCTCTGACTCTCTTTACCTCTTTCCCCTATCTCCTATTCAATACCCAATGCAGCCACCCCTTCTACAACCCTAATCACCCGCCCTTGACAGTCGCTCTCCAAAACAAAACAGAACCCCCAAAATAACAGCAACCTGGGAAAAGATCCACTAAACAACTGAGCGGCTTCCCGAGCTGCAAAGCCGCTGGGGAAAAAATCACTCCATTGTGACTTTGCCTTTTCAAACACTCAGCAGACATTTTAAATCGCACTCGCCTAGCCAAAAGAAATTTCACCACTTCAATCCCCTGCCCACAACCCCAGACAAATTTTTCAAAACCTTCAACTCTCTTCTCCGTCCCCCAACACCCCCTCCCCCCCTCCCCCCCTTTATGTGGGCTTTGCCCCTCATTCCCCCAGAAATCAACCACATCGAGAAAGCTTCGCCCGCAGTCCCCCCCCTCCCTTTCCCTTGCAACCCGCCCTTTCCCCCCTTTAAATTTCTTCCCCAGTCACTATGACAAGGGTTCCTCTTTTGTCCCAAAAACCCAAACCCCATACCTGTAGTCTTGACCCACTGCCCTCCCCCCCTCATCCCCGACCTAGTGTTCTATCTCCCAGCCCTCACCCCTCTCTCAACCCATCAAAAACCTCTGGCAT
>JAODAL010010264.1:0-17500 GCA_025379985.1 Phyllomedusa bahiana
TTTTGGCTTGGAGCTTTTCTACACTGAGCCAATTAAATCAGATGATGAAATTAACAGTGAGGGAAAAGGACGGAAGTCCCGGAAATCCGGGGATGGAAACCAAAATTTCCCACAGAGAAACGGGGAGAAACCCGGGAAGAGGTAGCGGAAAAAAACGGGACTTTTTTGGAATATAAAAAAAAGAAAAAAAAAAGCAAATGGCAAAAAAAAACCCCTTAGGGGCCCCAAAAATGAAGCAACACAGACGCGTTTGGGGGAAACGGGCCCCCTTTTGCCACTGTGATATGGGCCAGGTTAGTGTAAAAATTTAAAAAAACCCACCCTAAGACAATCATTAAACACGGTTTAAGTCACATGGTGTCACATTAAAAATGGGGAAATCCCTTTATTATATGACAGGAGTAAGAAGCACATATATTGACTTTAACCAACGATATACAAGGAAATGCATAAAATATCTCTGAAACATAAAAAATATAAATGGGGGTTTTAACAAAATTTAGTAACATTAAGATACTTTTAAAAAATATATAAAGGCTCACAGACCACAGGATGTCCGTTAAATAACAAAGCTGTTAGTAAATGTAAAGCTTTCCCGGTACGGAAAATTCAATCCTTCAGGTCTCCTTGTGCCATTTTTTAAAATCCAATAGGCTTCTCTTTGCCCTAATGTTTTTAAAACCCAATTTTCCCCCCCTCTATATGGGGGATTTTTAATTCTATGGAATAGAACCTGAAACTAGCTACATTCCCCAATAAATGATTTTAAAAAAGGCTTCGTGCCCCTGCCCTTTTTTGACTTTTTTTTTTTTTTTTATAGTTTTTAATAGGGCTCTCCTTTTCGGGTTTTAAATTTTTGCGGGGGTACTCCTACTATTTCTTTTGGTTTTTAATGCATTAAATTATGTAGTTTGCAAGATGGTTTGTTGCAGTTAAAAAAACCTGTTTGATATCATATTTATGTGATTTTTGTGGGGGGTCGAAAATTTCTTTTGTTTTAATGGCCATATTGCAAAAATTAAACACCGTGCACCTCCACACTTAAAAAAAACCCTTTTTTGGGACAACCTTTTTTTTGATTTTATGTTAGCATAATAGTGAACCCCGCGGGGGAAAAGATGTTATTTCCTATTGTTGTCCCTTTTTTTTAGGGGATCATTTTAAACCCTTTTTCACCCAAAAATTTTCGGACAATTGTTGTCCGGGCCTGAAAATGAAAAAGTTTCCTGAGAAAAATAGTTTTAAATTTTGTTTGAAATTGTTGCTGTTTTTGGTTTCCGTGAAGTTAGTTTATTTTTTTGCCCCTCCTAGTTTTTTTTGGCTATTTTTATTTAAATAACTTTTTGTTTGCGTTATAGATTTTGACCCCTTTTTTTGCTTTTTGAATATCTTTCTTATTGTAGCCTCTTTTTAAAAGTCTATCCTCAATTATTTTTTCTGTTTGTTTGAAATCATTATCCAAAGTGAAAATTCTCCTAGCTCTTATTAATTCTCCATATGGGCCCTCCCTTTAAAGTAAAAATCTGAAATGGCAGCTATTAGCTTTTAAAAAAATTTGTTTTAAACCAAGTTCGGTTTCCGATAAAGGGTATGACAATTTTACCCAGCCCAAAATTTCCCCTGTAGGTTTATTTTAAAAAAAGGGGACACCTTCTTTATCCCAACAGGCCTAAAAACCGGGCAGTTTGGAAAGGTTTTTACAGTTATTAAAAGCCCAAAAAAAGGACTGTATGGGGCGTTTACATCGGACCCAAATAAAAAGGAGGGTCTTGAGGGTAGCCCCCCAAAACCACAAAATACAGCCCAAACAAATGGATTTTTAAACTTTTGTAATAGGGCCCTGGTGCTCCCACCAGGCCATAGTAAGAATTAGCAAAGGGAGGGGTAAAAAAGGGTTGGCACCCAGGGGAAAGCACCAAGCAACTGTATGAAAAAAGATCTTCAAAACTTGAAGAATTTGGGCTTGTGGTAAAATTCTTTTAGCCTTTGAGTATAAACCCCTGAAGTTATTATAAACAAATCACGTTTTTTAAAAAAAGAAAAACTAACCTAATAGAGCAATTTCATGAGGTATCTTGAAAAAAAACCTCATGCGTCCCCAAGGGGACCCAAGTAAGATTCTCAAAACCAAAAGGTTTTTCCCTGAAAGATTTGCGGACAGCTGTAGTATTTTTAAAAAAAACCTTTGGTTATATTTTTGTCAATTGGTTGAAGGTATTTATAAACCCCAAATTTGGGTTTCGGGTTCTTTCCCAAAAAATTTCGATTCCCGGGAAAATAATGGGGCGAAAGTCCTGGAGGAAAAACACATTTTATGCCCCTTAGGAGTGCCATAAAAAAAAGGGGGGAACCATAGGGTCATCTATAAGAATATTTCTTTTGTTTGTGTTTTAAACACCCCCAACTGTAACCTTCAATGAGCAACCCTTTTTTAATTTATCTCTGAAGAATTTGCTGGGATTTTTCATGGGACTTTGCAATGGTGGTCCCCCCCCTTTTCCTTTAAAATCTCATAGACCCGTTTTTTTTGTAGAGGCCCGGGGTCCCTCACGACAACCCCCCCCCCCTTTATCCCCCCGCTTTATGCAATTTTTTGAAAGTTTTTTAAGTTCATTTTTGGCCTTCCATTTTGACCATGTAAGGTTACCCTTTTTAGTATTTTTTTTTTAGTAAGATTACGTTTTTTCCGTTTTTTCTTATGGGAATGCCGGGAAAATCGCGTTTTCCCTTTAAATTCTGGAAAGCTTCTAATTTCCCGGGGGCTGCCTGAAAGGATTAAAATTTAAAGGGTTTGGGATGTCCCTGATGGACACCCGGGTCCCCAAAGTTATCAATTTCTGTACCTATGTCTGTATTTAATTTTCCCGCAATGATTTTGTGTGAGTTGTTCCCTTAAAAAACAAAACTATCAATTCATTAAAAAAAAAAATTTTGAACCCCAGATATAGAAATTTTTCTGTGTCTAAAATCTTTTGGTTTTAAAAAATATTTTTTTGACCGTCAAAAGTCTTCCAAAATTTTTTTTCGTTCCAAAAAGGAATCTAAAAAACTGGAAATCATACGATGGAGCAAAGTTTTAAACCTTTTGGGCCCCAAAACCCCCAATTGGGGGATGGTTTGGACCGTAGGGGTGGGAAAAAAAAACCATTGGGGTTTTCATCGGCTATTTTTGTAAACTTGTTTGTTCAAAACCCGTCGTTTGGGGTTTTTTCTTTTTTAAAACATTGTCCTTTTTTTCCCCCTTTTTCCCCGTCCGTTTTTTGGGCGGCTCTCTATATGAAAGGGTCTTCTTTCTATATTTTTGACAAACTGGTCTGTGGTTCACTATCTGTATTAGCACTGTCTTGCTATCTAGATTTAGAAGCTAACTGATCTTTTTTTTTGGCCTTTTTTCCCCTTCTTTTTTAGAATAGGTCTGGGGAAATAATCATTTTGGTCTTTTTTTTTCTCCACGTTTAACCTTATTTTTCTATAGTCGGGCTGGTTTTCTAATATATTTTCTTTTTTTTTTTTTTTTTTTTTTTTTTATTCTCCCCTATGCTTTTTTCTATTTTATCCAGAGGGCTCTTTTAAAGGGGCTTTGCGCAATATCAAAATTTATTTTGCCCGTATTCATTTACACTTTTTTTCTAAATTTTTTATTTGTAGATTTTTGTCACATAGTTGGGTTTAGTTTTTATGTTCTTTTTGATAAGGTTTTAAAGGGGTAAAGAACAGTCCGAAAGAATTTATTTCCCTTTTTTTTCCAAAAAAAAACAAGTCTGATGATTTTAAAGAGGGAAAATTTTTTAAAAACGAAAATTTCCCCTTTGGGGTAAATTTTCTTATTATGGTACGTACTCCCAAATTTGCTGATCCCACCCAAAATTAAGTTCTTTAAATTTTTAAACTTCTCTAATTGGGGGAAAAAATTTTTTCCAAGATGTTTGTGTTGCAATGGGTGTGCTCTTGGTTTAAATAAGCTGCGGGGCTTGCTTGACGGTTTAGGTAGCCCTATTTGAATGTGGGAAAAAAAGGGCCCTGTAAACGTTAAAAGGGGTTTTTTGGGTTTAAAAAAATTTTCTTAAAAGTTTACACGAGTTCTCCGTATAAAAAGGACAGTCCTTTGTTCCCCGTAATTTTTGACCCCAAAAATTGGCCCCCAAGCGAGGCAATAAAGCAGAAAAAGAAAAGGACGGCTCACTTACATGGGCTTCAATAGTAGGTCCTGGAGAGACACGCAATCTTCAGTAGCAGAACCACTCCGTGCTAGCCGCCGGCCAGGCGGAAATGCAGCAATGAAAAGGACGGAAGTCCCGGTATCCAGGATGGCAACCAAATGCCACAGAGCACCGTGGAGAAATCCGGAAGCAGGTAGCGGTAAAAACTGACTTTATTGAATATAGAAAAAAGTAAAAAAGCACAATGGCAACAAACCCCTTACGACAGAATGAAGCAACACAGACGCGTTTCGGGCAACAGACGCCCTTGCTCACTGTGATATCGGCCATGTTAGTGCTAACAATTTAAAACACCCTAAGACCAATCATTGAACACGGCTAGGTCACATGGTATCACATATAGAATGAGAAATGCCTATTATATAGACAGGAGTAGAGAAGCACATATATTGACGTTACCTACGATATACAATGAAATGCATAAAATATCTCTGAAACATAAATATATATATAAGGTAACACATATAGTAACATATAAGATACATGAAATATATAAAGGCTCACAGACCACAGGATGTCCGTAAATCAACAAAGCTGTTAGTAAATGTAAAGCATATCGGTACGGTAATTCAATCCTTCAGGTCTCCTTGTGCCCAGTTTTAGAATCCAATAGGCTTCTCTTTGTCTAATGATTTTAACCCAATTCCCACCTCTATATGGAGGATTTATTAATTCTATGGCATAGAACCTGAAACTAGCTACATTACCATCATGATTTTCTAAAAAGTGCTTCGCAGCGCCTGACATTTGACTTTTTTGTTTTTTTATAGTATAGATATGCTCTCCTATACGGGTTTTGATTTTGCGAGTGGTACTCCCTACGTATTTCTTTTGGCAAGTAATGCATTCAATTATGTAGATGCAATGATGGCTGTTGCAGTTAATAAACTGTTTGATGTCATATTTATGTGATTTTTTGTGTGTCAGTAAATTCTTTTGTTTTAATGGCCATATTGCAACAATTACACCGTGCACCTCCACACTTAAAAAAACCCTTTTGGGACAACCATATTTTAGATGTAGTGTTAGTATAATTAGTGAACACGCTGGGGGAGATGATATTTCCTATTGTTGTACCTTTTTTAGGGATCACTTTAACCCCTTCATCCAAAATTTCGGACAAGATGTTGTCCTGCCTGAGAATGACAAGATTCCTGAGAAAAATAGATTTAATTTGTTTGAAATTGTTGCTGTATTTGGTCGTGAATGTTAGTTTATTTTTTTGCACTCCTAGTTCTTTTTGGCTATTTTTACTTAATAACTGTTGTTGCGTTATAGAGTTGACTCTCTTTTTTGCTTTTTGAATATCTTTCTTATTGTAGCCTCTCTTTAAAAGTCTATCCTCAATTATTTTTTCTGTTTGTTTGTAATCATTATCCAAAGTGCAAATTCTCCTAGCTCTTATTAATTCTCCATATGGGACTGCCCTTATAGTATAATCTGCATGGCAGCTATTTGCTCTTAAAACCGTATTACCAGAGTTCGGTTTCCGATAAAGGGTAGTGACAATTTTACCCACGTCCAAATCTCCCTGTAGGTATATGTCCAAAAAAGAGCCGTCAAAAAACGGACGAGGAAAGAGAAAAATGGACAATGTTATACAAAGAAAATCCAACAGAACGGCGGCATTGAACAAACAAGTATACAGAAAATAGCCGATGAGACACAAGTGGTTATCCTCACCCCTACGGTCCTAACATCACCACAATTGGAGGTGTTGAGCCAAGGTTTGAACTTTGCTCCATCGTATGATTTCCTGCTTCTAGATACCATTATGGACTTAAACAAATTTGTGAGACTTTTGACGGTCAAAAAATATTTTTTCAACCAAGATCTAGACACAGATAGATCTATATCTGAGGCTCAAAATATTTCTAATGAATATGATAGTTTGTATTTTAAGGAACAACTCACACTAAAATCATTGCAGGAATTAAATACAGACATAGGTACAGAAATTGATAACTTTGGGGAGCCCGGTGTCCATCACGACATGCCCAACCCTAAATTTTATCCTGTTCAGGCTAGAGTGCCGGCATTAGAAGCTTTCCAGAATTTGATGGAACGCGATCTTGCCGCACTGCATAAGAAAAACGAGAAAAAACGTAATCTTACTACAAAAAATACTAAAAAGGGTAACCTTACATGGTCACAAATGAAGGCCATAAATGAACTTAAGAACATGCAAAACCTTGTCATCAAGCGTGCGGATAAAGGGGGGGCGGTTGTCGTGATGGACGCCGGCCTCTACACAAAACAGGTCTATGAGATTTTAAATGATAAGACCACCTATCGCAAAGTACATGAAAATCCCAGCAAATTCTTCAGAGATAAATTGGAAAGGTTGCTCATTGAAGGTTACAGCTTAGGGGTGCTCAACGACAAACAAAAGAAATATCTACTTATAGATGACCCTATGGTCCCCATTTTTTATGGCACTCCTAAGGTGCATAAGAATGTGTTTCCTCCAGGACTGCGCCCCATTATTTCGGGCAACAATTCTTTGAATGAACGCCTGAGCAATTGGGTTGATAAATACCTTCAACCAATTGTACAAAATATACCAGGTTATTTAAAAGATACTACAGCTGTCCTGCAGAATCTTTCAGGGAAACCTTGGTCTGAGAATCTTACTTGGGTTACTTGTGACGTCATGAGTTTATATTCAAGCATACCTCATGAAATTGCTTTATTAGCTGTTAGCTTTTTTCTTAAACAACGTGATTTGTATGATAATAACTTACAGGAGTTTATACTCATGGCTATTGAATATTTACTCACAAGCAACTTCTTCAAGTTTGAACAGTCTTTTTACATACAGTTGCTTGGTGCTCCCATGGGTGCTACTTTTTCACCCTCCCTAGCTAATCTTACTATGGCCTGGTGGGAGCACCAGGCCATATACAATGTTAACAATCCATTTGTGGACTGTATTTTGTGGTATGGGCGCTACATCGACGACCTCTTGATTATTTGGGGTCGCGATGTAGCGCTCATACAGTCCTTTTTGGACTATATTAACTGTAATCCCTACAATCTGCGGTTTACAGGCCTGTGGCATAAAGAAGGTGTCTCTTTTTTGGACATATACCTACAGGGAGATTTGGACGTGGGTAAAATTGTCACTACCCTTTATCGGAAACCGAACTCTGGTAATACGGTTTTAAGAGCTAATAGCTGCCATGCAGATTATACTATAAGGGCAGTCCCATATGGAGAATTAATAAGAGCTAGGAGAATTTGCACTTTGGATAATGATTACAAACAAACAGAAAAAATAATTGAGGATAGACTTTTAAAGAGAGGCTACAATAAGAAAGATATTCAAAAAGCAAAAAAGAGAGTCAACTCTATAACGCAACAACAGTTATTAAGTAAAAATAGCCAAAAAGAACTAGGAGTGCAAAAAAATAAACTAACATTCACGACCAAATACAGCAACAATTTCAAACAAATTAAATCTATTTTTCTCAGGAATCTTGTCATTCTCAGGCAGGACAACATCTTGTCCGAAATTTTGGATGAAGGGGTTAAAGTGATCCCTAAAAAAGGTACAACAATAGGAAATATCATCTCCCCCAGCGTGTTCACTAATTATGCTAACACTACATCTAAAATATGGTTGTCCCAAAAGGGTTTTTTTATGTGTGGATGTGCACGGTTTAATTGTTGCAATATGGCCATTAAAACAAAAGAATTTACTGACACACAAAAATCACATAAATATGATATCAAACAGTTTATTAACTGCAACAGCCATCATTGCATCTACATAATTGAATGCATTACTTGCCAAAAGAAATACGTAGGGAGTACCACTCGCAAAATCAAAACCCGTATAGGAGAGCATATCTATACTATAAAAAAACAAAAAAGTCAAATGTCAGGCGCCTGCGAAGCACTTTTTAGAAAATCATGATGGTAATGTAGCTAGTTTCAGGTTCTATGCCATAGAATTAATAAATCCTCCATATAGAGGTGGGAATTGGGTTAAAATCATTAGACAAAGAGAAGCCTATTGGATTCTAAAACTGGGCACAAGGAGACCTGAAGGATTGAATTACCGTACCGATATGCTTTACATTTACTAACAGCTTTGTTGATTTACGGACATCCTGTGGTCTGTGAGCCTTTATATATTTCATGTATCTTATATGTTACTATATGTGTTACCTTATATATATATTTATGTTTCAGAGATATTTTATGCATTTCATTGTATATCGTAGGTAACGTCAATATATGTGCTTCTCTACCCCTGTCTATATAATAGGCATTTCTCATTCTATATGTGATACCATGTGACCTAGCCGTGTTTAATGATTGGTCTTAGGGTGTTTTAAATTGTTAGCACTAACATGGCCGATATCACAGTGAGCAAGGGCGTCTGTTGCCCGAAACGCGTCTGTGTTGCTTCATTCTGCCGTAAGGGGTTTGTTGCCATTGTGCTTTTTTACTTTTTTCTATATTCAATAAAGTCAGTTTTTACCGCTACCTGCTTCCGGATTTCTCCACGGTGCTCTGTGGCATTTGGTTGCCATCCTGGATACCGGGACTTCCGTCCTTTTCATTTCTGCATTTCCGCCTGGCCGGCGGCTAGCACGGAGTGGTTCTGCTACTGAAGATTGCGTGTCTCTCCAGGACCTACTATTGAAGCCCATGTAAGTGAGCCGTCCTTTTCTTTTTCTGATGTATTAACAGTACTGGCAAAAATAGCTACATTTCTGTTTTTTTTTTTCTTTCAAGATGGGGTGCAGAGTGTACATTAATGAACAAAAACAATGAACTTTTTTGATCTTACCAAATGGCTGCAATGAAGCAAAGAGTGAAAAATGTAAAAAGATCTGAATACTTTCCGTACCTACCGTATATACAGAGCTGAAAAACCTATTTAGTACCTCTGCCTTCTCCTGATTCCCAGTGACCAGCTCCCCATTACAGTTTTTTAAGGGTCCTACATGCTCTGAGTTTGGCTTTTTGGCATTTGCATAAAGAATTTCTTGGGGTTTGTCTTGCTGCCCTTGGCCACCTTTCATCTTGTATTTTAGCTGCTTATCAAAGTTTTTAACAGATTTTATTAAGCTCTTTGTAATTTTCAAAGGCTTATGCTGACCCCTCTGACATATTCTTTAAATACCCTTTTTTTATTGTTTATTGCCCTCTTAACAGAGGGTAGAAGCCATGTTGGTTTTAGTTTTAGTCACCTATACTTGTTACCCATAGGAATACATTTTGCTATAAATTTCCCCAGAGTATATTTAAAGCTCCCCCATCTAGCTTCTACATTACTTTTTGCTAATAGCTGCTCCCAGTCCATGTCCTGTATTGTGGCCCTCAATAAGGGAAAATTGTCCCTTTTAAAATTAAATGTTTTTGCCGTCCCGTTCCGTGTTTCTTTCCAGTTTACACTAAAATAAATTATATTGTGGTCACTGTTACCTAGATTTTCAGAAACCGTGACCGCTCCAACAAGTTCTGCTTTGTTAGAAATTACCAGATCCAACAGAGCATCACTTCTAGTGGGATCCTCCACAAACTTCCCCATAACATTATCCTGTAACAGATTGAGGAACATCCTTCCCTTTGCAGTTGATGCAGAACTGTGAAGCCAGTCAATGTCTGGGTATATAAAGTCACCCATTATTACCATTGTACCTGCTTGTGCTGCCCGCATCATTTGTTTATGCAGCCGATCCCCTATTTCCTCAGCATAGGTGTAACTTTAGGGGGGTACGGAGGAGACTTATTCTGGGTGGGGGATGGTCCCCCCCACTTTTTAGCCACTACAATAAAAAATAAACCATATGAAAGCATAAGAATATGGTAAGTGGGGAGAGCAGAGCACAGAGGAGGAAGAGGTTAACCCTTTGCCTCCTATATTTCTTTGCATCTTGGGGGGACAGAGTAGGTAGCAGCCTCAAGTGTCAGTGTAGAGTGAGAGCAGCGCTGATTGGTAGAGCAGGAGTCAGCAGGGGCTGCTTCACCAATCAGAACGCTGCTCACAGTCCAGCACACTCTGTATCTGGGGCTGTATCTTTCCCTCCCATTGTATACCACTTCCCCTATGCTCAGCCCTTATCAGAGAAGAGAAGGGAAGCTCCTGCCGAATGCCAACTACACCAGACTACAGCAGACAGGTACGGAGGAGACAAGGGTGCCAGGCGTTGTGTGTGCATGTGAGTAGGGTATGTACTGTATATGCGAGATGTGTATATATTGTACAGCCATGTGTTTAGCCATGTGTTTAGCAATGTCACGTCTTCCCTGCACTTACGCAGCGGGGAAAATGGGGCTGGCCCCGCAGCATTTTAGAAGTGTGGACTGGCCAACGCGTACTTCTAAAACCCCGGCATATAGCAGAGCGCACAGAACACCCCACTATACGCCTTGTGAACATACCTTAAGGATACATTCATGCAGAAGATATGAAAGCTGATTCTGGGACGGATTGAGTGCTGGATCTGCCTCAGAACCGCCGTCCAATCCGGCAGGAAACTGATTTACATTATACCCTATATAAAATCAGTGTCGTTGTTTAGATGACACAGATTTTACTAGAGTATTTTCGCTGCATAATGACAGAGCCAACACAGAATTCATGGAGGTGTTTTACAAATTAACAGAACTAAATCTGCCTTGGGCACACTGGGTCAGTTGCAAGCGCCAAAATTACAACAAACAAACAACAAAGTCAATGCCAAAAAAAGTCATGTGAACCCCCCCTAAGTATATAGTGTGTCTGTGTTTAATATATGTATATATATATATACACAATTTCTGGGGTACCTTGTCTAATGTAGTTAGTCTCTGGGGTACAGTGTGGAATGTAATAATCTCGGGGGTATGGTGTAATATAATATCTGTTGTACAGTGTGTAATGTAATCCCTGGTGTACGGTGAATAATGCAGTAATATCTGTGGTACAGTGTGTAAACTTATATCTGGGGTACAGTGGGTAATGTAGTAATCTCTAGGGTACAGTGAGTAATGTAATATCTGGTGTATGGTGTGTAATGTAGTAATCTCTGGGGTAAGTGTGTAATGTAGTAATCTCTGGGTTACAGTGTGTAATGAAGTAATCTCTGGGTTACAGTGTGTAATGTAATCTCATGTATGGTGTGTAATGTAATCTCTGGGGTACAATGTGTAATGTAATATCTGGAGTACAGTGTAATGTAATCCCTGGGGTACAGTAAGCAATGTAATGTCTGGGGTATGGTGTGAGGTAATCTCTGAGGCACAGTGTGTAATTTAATATCTGGTGTATGGTGTGTAATGTAGTAATCTCTGGGGTACAGTGTGTAATGTAATCTCTTGGGTATAGTGTGATGTAATCTCTGGGGTGCAATGTGTAATGTAATATCTGGTGTATGGTGTGTAATGTAGTATTCTCTGGGGTAAGGTGTGTAATGTAATAATCTCTGGTGTACGGTGTAATATAATATCTGGGGTACAATGTGTAATGTTATCTCTGTGGTATGGTGTGATGTAATCTCTGGGGTACAGTGAGTAATGTAATTAATTTCTAGGGTTCAGTGTGTAATATAATACATTTTTGGGGTATAATAAATTATATTATTTCTTGTGTACAATGTGCAATTCATTACTAAGGTGCAGTTAGTAATGTAATTTCTATGTCTACCATGTGTAATATAATCCCTTTCTGGGGTGCAGTGAGTAATGTCATTTCTGGTGTATGGTATACAATAAAATAAATTTTGGGGTAGGTTATGTGACATAAGTGATTCCTACAGTACAGTAAGATTTAATGGACTAGTGATGGGGGATGGGAGGGGTTAAGTGAAATTTGCTGCATTGCACAACATTTTTTATTTCCATCTAGAGGGGGAAATATTATAGGTGGGCTGCTTCGGTTTCATTGCCAGGGTTGCTTTTTCATCCCAGTCCGGCTCTAAATTTCAGTAATTAGAGAGCCACTCATAACCTTACGGATTGCACCAAAAGTGTTTGCCATAAGGACTCCGCCTGGACCTGCTGGGGGAGCTCACAGCGCTCCCTCAGACCTCCTAGCTGGGTTAGAGGGGGCCGCTTCACTGCAGGGAGAGGAGGGGAGAGAAGGAAAAGGAGTGGAGGGGAAGTGAAAGGGAAGGCGAGTGAAGAAGGGAGGGATAGGAAGATAAGGGATGAGAGGGAAAATTGGTCCCCCCCACTTTTTGAACCAAAGTTACGCCCCTGCTCCTCAGTGATGTTAGAGGGTATATAGATTACGCCCCAACATTTTTTTCTGCATTAACCCCTCATTGAGTTTCCACCCACAACGTTTCCACATCTTCACCCGCTATCGCCTGTTTCATATTTGCCTTCATATCACTCCATACATACAGACACACTCCTCCTTCATTCCTGTTTGCCCTGTCCTTCCTAAATAGATTAAAACTTTGAAGGTTGACATCGCAATCATGCGAGGAGGTCAGCCATGTTTCAGCAACACCAACCACATCAATCTGCTCCTCTAAAACTAGCGACTCAAGCTCCCCCATTTTGGTTGCTAGACTTCTGGCATTTGTGAATAGACATTTTAAGTTCCCTTCCAGTTTCACACTTTCTGTCAACGGTATTGGATTATATCTAACACGTTCATTAGATCATACATTACCCATTCAGTAGACAGCTTGTGATTAAACGTTACCCTTTCAGATGATCTCCTTCGGTAAATGGCATGGGATTATACATTACACCTTTAGTAGACAGCAAGGGATTATAAATTACACAGTTCGTAGATGGCATGAGATTACATGATATATTGTGGGCACCTATATTTTCAATGCTGGTTTGCAACACATGGATCTCCTTATCGACTGTGCTAGTCCACTCCCCACAGTCCACTTCTCCACCCGCTGATATAGTCTGCCCACTTTTTAACCTATCTATCCCTGACTCTTATTAATTCTTATTTACTATATGCCTAGGTCAAGTCTGAAAACGGAAAGTCAACTGATGGAAAACCCCGAGACAAAAAATCAAATAAAAATGGGTGTCAAAGAGAATATTGTGAAGATTCATGTAGTGCAAAAATAAAACTGTTAAAACACCTGAAAAGAGTATGCACAAGCAATCAAAACTTTTATAACCAAATCAGCACTAAGAGGGCACTTTCTTTGTTGCCCACAGCAATCAATCAGGGCTCCCCTTTAATTTTTTCAGAGCCCTATATGAAGTGAAAGGGGAGCTCTGATTGGTTGTTATGGGCAACAAAGAAAGTCTTAGACCTAGGCAGTTTTCATACATTTGGTCCTAAGTCTCTGTTCACACAGTGAAATTATAATTTGGATTTCTGCACAGAATCAGAATTCGTGTTGTATTTCATATTATGAACTGCAACAGATTTTTTTCTGCTTGTGGATATAAAATCCACGCTACAGAAAAACAGTTTCATATCACTGAATGTTGCAGTTTCCATTTGCTTTCAATGTTGTAAATTTGCATAAAGCAGATAGGAAGAGGAGTTGCCTCATTTATTAAGGCTAATGCAATTCCATACACTGTAATGAAATCTACCACATTTAAAGCTGAATTGCCTAGGATTTCAGTGGCAGATCCACTACAGATTTTTCAAAAGGAAATACCCATGGTGTGCGTACATGCAAGTAATAGCAAGCTGTTTGTGCTGTGTATATACTGTGGTTACATGGTACAATTAAGAATGACATATGTGCATATGAGAAAGGCAAAAGCATTTTAGTGAATTATAAAGGAATAGAATTTTTAAAGGTCTGTTCATCTCTACAACAAAATATCCCTCACAAACCGATTGCATGTAGAAGATAGGATGGTGAAGGTCATGACAAACAAATGATCTCACACAGTCCACAAAGACCAGTCTGAACTGGTGTAGGCACAGCTTATTTATTGCACACATATGTCAGCTTTTTGTTTGTGACTTTTGGGTAGCTATTTTACTACAATTCTTTTATGATGACAGTAGTATCATTTGATTATAAAAATGACACACCCAGGATATCGTGACTGATATTTAACCACTGGCACTAACACAGAGGTCAGAAAAAGAAACAAACCAGAGAAGGAGAAGGTTAAAAATGATCTATTATTACCAAACTCTAATTCTAAGGCTCTGTTCAGATCTGCCTCATTGGCTCTGATGCAGTGTTTGGCTTTGGTGGGAAGAAAAGGGTTGCAGTGCTATTTTTCCCATCAAAAAGACCGAACCTAATGGACCTCAATATAAGTCATTTGGGTATATACAGTGGATCCAACAATGTCTCAACGTTTCTATTGTAGATTAACTAGATGCAAGTGTGAACATAGAATAATAGTCAGAAACCCCTCAAAACTTTTTGCTAATATGAGGCATATAGAATTTCAAATGATATTCAAACATGTATTGTATCAAATAGTTCATTGAGAAACAGAGAAGAATCTTATTTTTATGTACTCCATTCAGAAAATTGTTTCCATTAATAAACACAATTTCAGAGGATAAAGTGGCTAAACGATGGACCCTTACTATGGCTAAAAAGAATATCTTTTCATTTGAACCACCTGTCACATTTATGCACTACTTGGACGACCTGATGAATTTATAGTGGTCCCTCAAGTTACAATGACCTCAGGATACAATATTTTCAACATGCAGTGGTCTTTCCTGGGACATTGTATCTTGAACACTCACTCAATATATAATTTCACAGACACTGCGGATCAGTGGTACATGTAATTGATGGAAAAGCCAACCAATTACCATGCACATTTTACTTTTAAAACATCTGTATTAGCACAGTCCATGCAGTGATTAGCGGTTTAGTAGGACCTCATTGCAGTACAGTGCGGTACTACATGTTCTGTAAAGCCCTTACATGTGTCAGGATGAGCGGCTAATTTGAGCACCAGGTGAGGGCCTCATTTTCTTTTTTTCTGGTTCATTTTATACAAAGAACGTGACCCAAAAAAGATTCTATCCTCAAATAGAAAGGGATTTCCAGCTTTTAGAATCTCTTTCTGTTGTTATATGTAAGGACTTGCTTTATCTGTATTAATTACTGGCTTAAATTTCTTTAATCTTCACTTTTCATTATATTGGGTGATATTTGGTGATTTGGAACCAATAACCAGTTTTCCATAGAGTAAAAGTTTCAACATACAATGGTCCTTCCAGAGCCAATTAATATTGTATGTTGACGGACCACTGTACTGTAAATTGTGTAATGCTTCAGCACCCTGTGATATCTTGCTGGAGACGTCTATTAAAAAAAAAAAAAAAAAAAGAGATCTGAAGCAGACAACCCTCTAAGCAGAGATAATAGGTTGTGAACATTTTAGAATCATAGTATCCCACCATGATAACTAGCAGTCATTTTCAAGTCTCTCCTACCCTCCATGGTAATAGTTACAACAAGTGAATACTGTAAAGATAAAAGCTCATGCAGTAAAAAACTAAAACTAATTTTGTCTTTTGTTAGGTATATGGAGAAATTTACTATGTCTAATAAATAGACTTTGGGTTGGGTAACAAAGTTACTCAAATATTTAGGTGGAGTTGTGTTTTAAGAATAGTATCTAATACACAGCAAAATATTATCACGCTATCTTGAGCCTCTTTTTGCAACATTTTGATTTTAGTTTGTGTTGCATTTGTTTTTTTTTTCACCCCACCAATTTTTTTCTCTCTACGTATCTGCAAGTCGGCTTGTTTCTTGTGGGACAAGATATACATTTTTATTTTCTCATTTACTGTACTGGGAAACAAAAAAAAATAATATTTGTTGAACAGAACATAAAAAAAGCAGTTGGGACATTTCTTTTTTTTAATTGTGTGGTATAAATTAGATGTTATCTGTAACTTGCATGTCAGAAGGATTCTGGACATTTTTGAGGGCTAAAGTGTACTCTTTTATTGGTATTATTTGGTATACATGCAACTTTCTTTGCTACAGTGCTCACTGTGTAGGATAAATAATGTAATATTTCAACAGATCGGACATGGCAATATCAATAATCCTTAACTTTTTTTTTACATTTTTTTTATTGGTAAAATGACAAAAAGAGGAACTTTTGAAGTATTTTTGTGAATATTTTTTTTACTTTTTTTTTTTACTTGAGTATTAGTGGGGTGCAACTCTGTGTACACTATTCTGCAATACATTGTTATTGGACAAAAGCACTCTAATATAGCCCTCTTATCATACTATGCTTTAGGCAGGGTGTCATAGGAGTATGAAGATGGCAAGTTTGGAGACCTTTGGCACCACCAGTCAAGAAGGGCAGAGGCAACTTGGAGGCCACAAAAGACTGCAGAACCACTTCTTAAATCATTTAGATGCCAAGGTTGCATTTACAGCAGCAGCTATGTAGTTAAATATCCAGCTTTGGAGTTACTTGTGATCCTGACCGCTAGTGGTGAGTATCAGCATTAACTAACAGCCAACACCCGCCGGTTATAGAGTGGGATTAGCAAATGAGTAGGCTTCATAATCCCTCACTAACAATATTAAGTAAATGTACATTAAATGTTGGTTAGGGGTTAAATATTTTGGGGTTTATACATTTTTGATAATTTATTATTTGCCTTAAAGGGAACCTTTCAAGAGACAAATAAATGCTGCAGCATTTCATAGAAAACGGTTTAAAATTAGCCAGGAAGGGAAAGAAAAGTTAAGTTCCCAGTCCTCTCCCTGCCCCATGAGGCTTGATCAACCTATATGCAAATAGAGAGAAACCTGTCAATCAAACTGAGACATACAGGGGGAAGCAAGCAAAGGGCCACTACATTGAATCTTTCCCCTGTTACTGTATGATTTCTTAGCAGACATAACAAGACCAATTCAGTTATCTCCTTTTAAACCCATACCGACATTGGACATATAGGTATGCCCTAATGTCAGTAAGGGGCTATGTGGCGGGATTAACAGCTCTGCCGTTAACAGCACAAAATGGAGCCGGCTCCATTCCATGCTGTTTAACCCCTTGGATGCTGCAACAATCGTGACTGCGACTGTGTGAATTTGAAACACCTTTGTGCACTGTTTCTCACTCCGATCGGGATCCCTACAGTGACATTGCAGGGTCCCGATCGATTAATATTTTGACTGGAAGCCTTGTAAAGGCCATGTTTTCTGCCATCTTTGTACACCCTATTGCATTGTTTATACAATTCAATAGGTTGTATTAATCATCCTGCCTCCTAGTGATCAAACACCTGATACGAAAACAATGTTTAAGTAAAAACCAAAAAAAAGTTTTAAAATATATAAAAAATAGAAAATATTAAAAGTTTGAATCATCCTCTTTTGCCGTTTTGTAAA